>JAPQNM010000008.1:14448356-14453356 GCA_029783475.1 Metacarcinus magister | reverse complement strand
TTTTAACTATGAATAGGATGGTGATGATACAAAAAAAAACAAAAAAAACCACCACCAATGAATTACGTCGCTTCTTCTCTTTTGGTCTCCGCGGAAAAGAAGAAAGATCGGTTATGTATATATTTTAGGCATGTGCTTTTTTTTTCTTCTTTTTTTTTTAGTTTCGACACCTGCCTTTTGTTTGACTTCACTCCTCCTCCTGTATGTTTCTTCTCTTTCTTAATTTTCTTCTCGTTCTCGTTCTAGTTCTTGTTCTTGTTCTTCCTCGCCTTCTCTTCCTCCTCTTTTCTGTGCCATAAAGTGTGAAGGAGTCTTTGCCAGTAGCCTTATATACCATCCAGTTTGTATTGTTCCTTTCTTTTCCTTCCTTCTTTCCTTCCTACATAGCCATCTCCTGTGCTGCTGAGAGGTGTGTTATGTTACCTCAGAATCATGTCATTGTGTCAGCCATTCTCGAGCTAAGACGATGACGGGCATAACACTAAAACCAATCTTTTCTTCCTGCCACAACGGAGTCTCCAAACCATACCTTTCCTTATACGGTCCCGTTTTGACTATAGCTAACCCCACCTGCTTTGAAACTACACCTTTATTCCCTCTGAGTCTGTCTTGTCGTCTTACCCAACCGCTTGTAACCATCCGTTCGTCCTCATCGCTACACTTATGATTACGTTGTCAGGTTATAAGGCGTTGGATCCTATTGGGCATGATAACCATTGTTCAGTTATCAGGATGAAGAATCCCCAACGGGCACCAGCTACAGACGGGCATCTATTGTTATGAGGTAGGGGCAAGGAGGGGCAGGCTGTAGGGGTGTATGAAAGAGATTTAAAGAGCCAGACTCCCTCTACCTTGAATAGTTGAGATCCGAGTACGAGGTGGGCAGGAGCTTCTCGCAGACATGAAGGTAGTGAGGGAGTGTGAGTGGGTCGCCGCCCCTCGTCACACTTGAACGATATTTTGGGTGTTACTGAGAACATCCAAAAATCAGGTCGTTAAAATCTCAAGAGAAAATGCCCAGTTCACATATGCAAAAACGTGGTAATAGACGCAATACGACTAATGTAACTAAGTGAAGAGGAGCTTTTGAAGTGCCCGGCAAAGAAAGACTCATTGGTTTTCGTATAAAGTTTAAAATATGTCGTTCAGAGGAGTAGAAAGCCTTGTATGTGATAGAAATAGATGAATGACAAGAGTGATATTTTCCACAAAGACTATCATCGCTGTTTACATTGTTGAGGTCATGTGTTTATTTAACTTATCAATTATTATTGTTATTATTGTTATGGTCTCCCACGTCCTGTTACCTGTGATGTGGTCTGACAAGTGTTTGAATTGGCATGGTTTCCTTTAGTTAAATAGTGATATAGCTCTTTCATAGTTTTTTTTTATTTATATTGTAATTTTCTTTTAGTATATTTCGCGTGTTGCTCCCGTTATGTAATACTGCTGTAGATTTTGTTTATATTTATTTGATATTTACAATGTAAATGCCACTCTCCGTTTTCTTTGGAAGGGGTGCTGCCTTATTTTCGTGTTGGTCAGCGTTCCTCTACATTTTCCAATCTCATCTTCTGGTTAAATTTAGGTTAGCCATGACTCTCTCTCAGATTAACGTAGATTCACTGTTTGTTCTCAGATAAGATCGATAAGAGGTGGTTTGGTGTGGGCGGCAGTGCTCATGGGCGTGGTGGCAGCAGCCCCTTCAGAGTCAGAGAACCTGGAGGCCTTGCAGGGACAGGAGGAAGATGGTTACGTGCGTGTCTCTGAGACTGATAGGGACGGAAAATGTGAGTTACGTCCCTCAGTGTGTTCTTGACTGGTTTAATTAAGTTTGATTTCGACTACAATGAGACTTTCAACGACTTTATGTACTGATGCATCCATATCTATATAGTATACTGACTACACTGACATTTCCCACTAAATATACTGAAAACACCGACACTTCTCACTCCATATCTATATAGTATACTGGCTACACTGACACTTCCAAAAAATAAATAAAAAAACATTCACTACACTGACACTTTCTACAACTACTTCACCTCCTCCAGTTTTTGTTTTCCTGTGGAGGATTCCGCAGGACTCTTGCAACACTGATGACGCCACGCTGACGGAGGGCACCTGTCTGCCTTACAAGGACTGCAAAGTGAACACCGGCACCACCTCAGGATACTGTGCCAAGGGCTTCGCGTCATGCTGCTTGCGTTAGTGTTTTTGATATCGGGTCGTCTTTTGGATATCCTTTATTTTTTCTTTTTCATTTTTTCTTTTTAATTTTCTTTTTCTTGTTATTATAATACTTCTTGTTCTTCTTATTCTTGTTCTTGTTTTTCTTGCTCATGTTCTTGTTCTTCTTAGTTCTATTTTCTTATTATAAAGTATAGTCTCAATACATTTTCCTTTTCCCATTTCTAGCATTTATCGTTCTCTCGTGGTCATTCCTTTATCAATTTTCTGGCAAGGAACACTAATTCACTCCTTTTCTTACTCCTTGTATTGCTTCCTTTATCACTCTTCCCTTTCTTTACTCATGTCCAGGTGGCTTATTAGATTCCATACATGTTTTTTTTTTTATCTATTAAAAACTTAAAGACAAGACTAAGGACGTAAGTGTTAACAAAGAATAACTGTCTTTGTCTTGTCTGTTTGTCTCTGTCTGTCTGTCCGTCTTTATCTCAATTATTTAAAGACAACAAAATAACAATAATTTAAGTTTCTACATATCTAGGACGAACAAGAAACACAAAATGCTCAATCCAATACATTTCATCAGGTTCAAAATTAATATAACTACTAACATTTTCTTTTCCCCTCGTTCCCTTCCCTCAACCCAACGGCCCCGCTCGCTGCCTTTCTTCGCGTCTCCAGTCCAGCGAAGTTGCGGGGACACTACACGCTACAACAACACCTACTTCGTCAACCCGGGATACTCAGGCACCGACACAGGGACAGGGACGTGTACTCTCACCGTCAATAGAATCAATAACAACATCTGCCAGCTTCGCCTTGACTTTCTTGACTTCGAACTCGATCAGCCCAACGAAGACGGGACCTGCGTGACTGACTACCTTACCGTCACGCCATCCAGCTCCAATGTGCCTCAGATCTGCGGCTCAAACACCGGCCAACATAGTGAGTTTTGAGAGAGCACTGTCCTGCCAAGTTAGTTTAGGGTGATCGAGGCATAGAAGGGAAGGAAGTGTGTGTGAGGTGATGTTGAAAATTGAGTAGAAGATGAATTGTGATTATTTTGAGTTTTGATTAGAAACGTAAAGGAAGAAAAGATATGATAGATAAAGTTTAGAGATAATGAAGAAGAACAGAGAGGAGGGTAATAAGGTAGAATAGAGTGTGTAAAGGAGGAGGAGGAGGAGGAAGAGGAGGAGAAAGAGAAGGAGAAGGAGGAGGAGGAGGAGGAGGAGGTGGAAGCTATCAAAATCATCCCTTCTTTTCGCAGTGTACATTGACGTGGAGCCAGACAGTGGACCCGTGGAGCTGAGAGTAGAACGTTCCACCGCCTCCACCACCAACAGGGAGTGGAACATTAAAGTGGCACAGATTCCATGCGACTCCCAATATCGAGCTCCTGCAGGATGCCTTCAGTACTACACAGAGAACAGCGGGACAGTCAGTAGCTTCAACTTTGATAATGCAGCGCCGACACCAGCCTCAGGTATGTTGTTGTTGTTGTTACTCCTCCTCCTCCTCCTCCTCCTCCCCCTTCTTGTCGTTTAATTAAGACTTCCACGCCCTTTTTCACCTTCAGGGACTCGTCAGATCTCCAATACCGACTACAGCGTGTGTGTGGAGATGACTGAAGGTTCCTGTGGCATTGAGTGGACCCGGAATGACACGGGCGGTAACTACGGGTTCTCAGTCACAGGCAATGCTGACCCTGCTGTTCTCCCGGTCGATATTGCGGGTAAGTTAAGTTGAAGGGAGGTAAAGTACGTGAGAGGAATGATCTAAAGGGACTATACGAGGCTTAAAGGAAGGTGTTATGATGTATGACTTGTTGTTGTGGGAGATTTTCAAGACTTATGTATGCGAGGAGAGGAAGTTTAAAAGATATTCCTGTCTTTTCCGTATGGCAGAAGGTCTCAGGTTTGTTGTATTACGTCTTTAAGAAAATATAGTCTTTCTTGGATGTTTTTTGGAGGCAACGTTTTCATAGCAACACAACACAACCTAAATACACAACTTGATAACATTTTTAGGCTATATATAACTTGCAATAACACGTAAAAAAAGAAGAAAAAAACACTATCGGTCTCACCTTTCCCGCCGAAGACACAGGTGATCTCAAACTTGCTCTTCCTACAGGTAATCCAGCGGCATCATCAACTGGGGCAGACTGTACCACCGATTACGTTATCATTCCCGGTGGTGTGACTGATACTGGGGCGCAGGATGACCGGTTCTGTGGCCTTGGCTTCCCTAACACCGTGACCTGTAAGACATCCTTCAGTTGTAGTAGTGTAGTAGTAGTAGTAGTAGTAGTAGTAGTAGTAGTAGTAGTAGTAGTAGTAGTAGTAGTAAAGAACAAGAAATAATTATATTCTCAAAAATAATTAGATTTATGTTCAGAATATATCTCTAATAATGATTATATTCTCTTTTCATCCCCTTCCTTCATCCCTTACTCCCTTCCTTCCTCCATTCCTCTTCTTTTAATCTTTCCTTCCCTTCTTTCTTTGGCTTCTTCCTTTTTTCCTTATTCCTTCCTTCATACATTTCCCTCTCATTCCTTTCTTCTTATCCTTCTTACTTTTCCATCCTTCCCTCCCTCCCTTACTTCCTCCTCGCGCCAGCCACCACCAAGCCTTTCATCCTCAACGTCAAAACGGACGCTGACGAAGATGGTCTCAATGACTTCGGAAATAGAGGCTTCAATCTGAACTATCGCCAAATTACAAGCTGTTAGTTGCCCACGCCCACCCATGTCAACCCACACACCCATTTCCCACCCATTTAGCGCCCTATAACCTTACATT
>JAPQNM010000008.1:14405856-14445856 GCA_029783475.1 Metacarcinus magister | reverse complement strand
AAAGTGCACTGAAAACCCAAGAGGCGCTTTCAGTAAACAGACTTACCGCCCCGAGAAACAATGACCCACTTCGAGAGCATGCAAGCGAACACATAAAAGGGCTGCACCAGGACACCAGCCTTCAGTTCCACCTCAGTCCCCGTCTCGTGCACTGCTAACTAGCTCTCTCGGTCTTTTTTTAAACTAAGGTAAGACAATGCAGCGGGAAAGTTCACTGGCTGGCGCTGTTTGCAGGTATCCCGTTAGAAGTGAGAAGAAAAAAAAAATAAAGAGGAAAAGTTTATAAGTTCATACTACGAAACGAATGGGATTTGAATGCTTTTAAAGAATTGAAATCCCCCAAGGATGCAGGACAGAGAGGGTTTGATCGTCTTTTTTTCCAGTTGCATTCAGACGTATACAAGGTTAAAGTTTTCTTGGATTTTATGAAGAAGGAAAGGGTGAAACACTTCTCCTTTTGGACTTATGAAGAGAGAAACTTAAGCATCAATTTGTTAATGATAATAGGACAGTCGGAAAACATTATTATTACCGACCCGAAGAAGAACAACATGAGAAGAGATGATTGAAAGATGTAATACCATTAGAGAAAGCTGCTGCTGCTGCTGCTGCCTCGTGTGACTGAATCTATGGTTATTGTAGTTATGAAAAAAAAACACGACAATTGAAGGAAAAGAGAAACAAAGAGAGAAGTGAATGAAAAAAAAAATTGACAAGTGAAATCCTGAAAATTTACAAAAAAACGCTCAAGGTAAGAAGAAAAACAAAAAGAAGATACTCCTCGGGGTAGAAAATTGAGTCAATAATAATAATACAAATAAAAATATCAAATAAAATACAAACAATACCGTAAACATAAACCAGCTAGATAAAAACGAAAGAAGACGCCTACGATTCTCCAGATATCATACGTGAAGGAAAACTGAACATCTGTAAAGCTAGCACAGAATAGCGATCCCGTTAAATTCGAGTGATGCCAAGCTGATGGAACGCCGAGTGTGTGGTGAAGGAGTGTACTGAGCAAACACATCCGACTAGGCAAGGAGGAGGAGGAGGGAGGAGGAGGAGGAGGAGGAGGAGGAGGAGGAGGAGGAGGAGGAGGAGGAGGAGGAGGAGGAGGAGGAAATTAAATGATGAAAGAAGAGATAATATAAAAGAGGAAGGAAATTACGATACTGAAACAAAGATTAGGAAGAAGAGGAGGATGAGATAGAAGACGATAAGTAGTAAAGGAGGAGGATAAGAGACACTATGATGATGAAAGAGGATAAGAGTAAAGAGGAGAGACAGACGAGGGAGGTTCAGGTTAATTTTTTTTCTTTTCTTCTGAAGGTAAAATTGTTATTCTTCTCTCGCTTTGTTATTGTCACAAGGAATAAACAGTACCACCTCCTCCTCCTCCTCCTGCTCCTCCTCCTGCTCCTCCTCCTCCCCTCCTCGCTCCTCCTCCTCCTCCTCCTGCTCCTCCTCCTCCTCCTCCTCCTGCTCCTCCTCCTCCTCCTCCTCCTCCTCCTCCTCTAATATGCATACTAAAATAAAAAAAATTCTCTTCATAATCTTACGTCGATTTTCAACCTACAATTTAGCGATTTTTTTGATGTTCGTTTTTTCATTATTTTATTACTTGGTGTCACAGATGGTTAATGTCTCACTTCAACCCGACAGATGGGCGGCAGCTGGCACGGGCTGGTGGTGTGGGCGGTGCTTGTGGGCGGCGCTGTGGCCATGAACATAATCAACGAAGAGGAAGGACAAGAACTAAGAGCAAAGATAGACGGAGAGAATGTCAAGCTGGAACGGGAGACTGAACGAGAGGACAGAGGTAATAACCATCATCATCATCATCATCATCATCATCATCACCATCATCATCATCATCATCATCATCACCATCATCATCATCATCATCATCATCACCATCATCATCATCATCCATAAATATTCCTCAGCGAAAACTATGACCTCGCTACCATTTCTCTCTAATCACGTACTGTTCTATAACTATATTAATGAACTAAAACCTTCCTTCCACGTGTTCCTGCAGTGTTCCTCATCTTCGCGCAAGTGCAGCCCGTCGAGTGTCAAACCAACAACACAGTTAGCACGTCAGGGACCTGCCTCACCTCCAGAGACTGCAAAACCAAGGGCGGCAGAGATTCGGGGTCATGCGCTAGCGGTCTCGGGGTGTGCTGCATAAGTAAGCTTCCCACCAGACTCATCCTGCTCATTCAGTTTACAATGCCTTTATATTTGATGAGATTTTAGCTTGTTAGCGAGGAAAATATAAAGGCAATTGTTGTGATGTCACGTACTGATGAATTTTTGATATTTATAAATCGTACATTGTCTACGTCAGTTTGTCCCGCGAGGTGAGCGGCAGAAATGTATCACTTACACAGAATTTCTATCGTTATCTTCGCAAGCCAATGTACGGCTGACTTGTTTATCTTTTTCTCGTGTTTAGTTGAAAGGTCGTGCTACAGCGAGACGACGTTAAACAATACCTACTTCACGGAGCCCGCCGCCTCCCTCGACTCTATGGGGGACTGTCCGCTCACTGTCAACAGAATCAACTCGAACATCTGTCAAATCAGGTGAGTGGTGGAGGCATTGGAAATAAGACTCAGTTAGCTATATAGAGTCTCTTCGAATATTACCTAAGATTAATGAGTTAGAATTTAATGAGTTAGATAAATCAGTCCTTAAACATATTTGTATCGTAATCTTTCCCCTCATTAAAGGAAATTCTATTCTTGTCAATTATATTTGTGGCTTATGTTTGTGTTGGTTTTAACAACTTATTATGCTTTCTGTATATTCTTGTAATGACTCGTACGGCTCAAATCAGTTCATAGCTAAGCCTTACGACACGTTTAACCATCTTACAGTCTCTCGTGGATAACAATTGACATCCTGTTTTTCACATCACCTTCCTCAGGCTGGACTTCATAAGTTTGGAACTCTCGCAGCCAGACGTTGACGGGGACTGCAATCAAGACTTTTTCTCTGTCTCCGGTGGGACATCGAAAGTGCCAAAGGTCTGCGGCAGCGTCACGGGACAACACAGTGAGTGGAACAAACCTCTCACATTAATTAAGGGGAAGGAAAAACAAACGTATGTAATATAACATTGAAATTGGAACGATAGACGGGGAGTTTATAACAAATCGAGAATGGTATGAAGGTTAACAGATGCATGCTTGCCTCCTGTGCAGTGTATTACGATGTGGACCCCAAAGGAGGCGCCGTCAAGGTCAAAGTAGACAGATCATCGCCATTCTCCCTCCTCGCTGCCTGGAACATCAAGGTGGCACAGATACCATGTGATTCCAAATACCGAGGTGAGAGAGAGAGAGAGAGAGAGAGAGAGAGAGAGAGAGAGAGAGAGAGAGAGAGAGAGAGAATTACATAATTACAAACCAAAGAGGCGACGTGATCTCACAAATTTTCCTTCCCTTCTCCTCTTCCCCTTTTCCTACGTGTTGCCGGTGTCAGCGCCCGTCGGCTGCCTCCAGTACCACACGAAGACACACAGCATAGTCAGGAGCTTCAATTTTGACGGCACTTCTAACAAAGGTGAGTCTTATAGCCTATACGATCACTTGTTTTGCAATAATCCACTACCACCTTCCTCTTTGCCTTCACATCTCTACGTAATAATCTTTTTTCTATATAAATGGAATGTGGATATTATTAAATGTGTCATCCATTCTAGTTGTGTTTGCAGTTTATACTTGCATCTACTCCTCCATATTCTTATTACACTTCCCTTCTACTTCGCCTTCGTCAGCCACAGCACAGCTTGCCAACATGGAGTACAGTGTGTGTGTCCGACGCGATGATAACTACTGCGGCATTACCTGGACAGCTAACACCGACGAGGGCAAATTCACCTTCTCTATGTCGGGAAACGCGGAAGTAGTTGACAGTTCTCTCATGGGTAAGTCTTCCTTCCTCTCTGACACAGGACCGAGGAAGTATATATAGGTGCTTGTACTCCGCTAATGTTTTTCTATCTATCTTTGTGTCTATCGCTAATTGAGCAAGGACAGTTTAGTTTTTAGTCTCCATGCGTCTCTCTAAGGTTGTTACATGCAGGAGATCAATTCGTTTCTCGCACTAACTACTTCCCCTTTGATAATATATAATGTTTTTGACGAAAATACCATAAGTTTTGCAAAACTGCTGTAACACATATGCATTATTAGCTACTTTCTTTGTATTAAACTGAAGCTATCTCCCCATCCCCCCTTTACACACACACACAGGGACAAGCCACGTTTCCTCGCGGGGTGACCAGTGCACCAGCGACTACGTGGTGATTCCCGGCGGCATGTATCGCACGGAGGATGGCGGCAACGTAGAGAACCACGCTGACCGGTACTGTGGACTCGGCTTCCCAACCTCCGTCAGCAGTAAGTTGATTGTTTACTATAATACGTTTAAATTGATAATCAACTCCCAACTCAAAGCAGAAAACAGCTGATGAATCAAAAGCAAGTAAGTATAAATTTATCCAAAACACTAATATATTCACCTTCCTCCCACACCCTCCCCACACCCTCAGCCTCCCTGCAGCCCTTCGTTTTCTACGTGAGGACAGACGGCAGCGAATCCAATGATAAAATCAACCATGGATTCAGCCTCAGTTACCGCCAGACATCTTGCTAACAGCACACCAGCGCCACCTACACTGACGCTTCAGGTACGAGTCTAAACTTCATCCAAACGTCATCACAGTACAACATTATAAGATTGTAAACTTCATTATTAAACTTCATTATGGGATTGAATCTTCTTTATAGGATTTAATTTGGGATTTAAAACTTCATAAGGGGATTATAAACTTCATTAGGAGGACTGTAAACTTTATTATCAGACTATAAACTTCATTATCGGACTATAAACTTTATTACGGTACTTTAAAATTAACATGCATATACTTTTTTTTTCGTGGGGGATCTATTTTAGGTGACCTGAGGTGACGTTGACCTGACCTGGTGACTGGTAGGGCAGGCACGTGACCCAACACTTCCAGAGTCGTCTATGACCTCTATACATTTTTATTTATTCATGATGTTTCTTTCTGGCCTTTGTCACGTGACCAAGACGCTATGACGTGGGTGGACGAGAAGAAAACTTTGTTATATATATATTGTGTTATTGTTATTGTCTTTAAAATTAATAAAAATATGTTGTCTTATTGTTGTATTATCTTTGCTTCGTAATGTAATGAATCCTACAATATATTTTTGAGTTAATTATTATTATTATTATTATTATTATTATTATTATTATTATTATTGTTACTAGATAAGGGAGGTGTCTCTTAAATTCTTTCCGACCTTCTTCCGTCTTGGCAACCTTAACAAAAAAATAAATCTTAATATTAATAATGAATAAATAAATAAAAACTATAAAAAAAAAAAAAAAAATGGCTACTTCCACGGTCATCTTTACTGCGCTTCATCGGAAAATAAATCATTCATGTAAGATCTTATAAACAAAATCATCTTTTCGTCTAAGTTAATTCGATAAAGATGAAAAACAACTATTTTCATTATTATACTCTTCTGCTTGACACTGAGAATGAATAAAAATGTCTTGAATGTATGCCAAGTTTCCCTTAACCTCCACACACACACGCACACGCACACACACACACACACACATCTGCCTTCATTCTATATTCTGTTCTCAAGCGGCGGCAAAGGTTTCTACTTAGGGAGGATGGACGAGATTGTGGCCTTTTAACACCCGTCACTTTTCAGCAGAGGCGGTGGGAAGGTGTGTGTCTGGTCGGCGTGTGAAACTCAGACGTCAAGAGTAACAGGTGAGACGTAGAGGGTCGGAGAAGGCTCGCTTTTACTCCCGACCTAATTGTTTGTTTATTTATGTAATCTGGCACACAACCGACCCCTCTCTCCCCTCATTCTCTCTTCATTCCCCTTCCTCTCTCCCCCTCTTTACTTTCCTTCACCTATCCACCCTCTGTGTCTACTCAACCTCTGCCCTCCTCTCCTCTCCTCTCCTCTCCTCTCCTCTCCTCTATTCCTCTCCCCTCCCCTCCCTACATTAAGTATGGTACCTCTTCCCCTCCCTTACTACCGCCACTCATCATGCTTCCTCCTCCTCCTCTCCTCTCCTCCTCCCCCTCCTCCTCTTCCTCCCTCCCCAAATAGCACGTGTTCCCCACTCCATTCCACTCCACACAACCAGATTCGTTTCACTCCTCCTACTCCATCACTATCCACACGACAAATTTTCTCTCCCCTCCCTTCTTCCGCCCTCCCAATTAAACTTCCTTCCTACTCTACTTACTTCCTTACTTACTTTCCTCCCATGCATTGGCTTTCTCTTTCGGTGATAAGGAAACTGAACTGAACCGAACTTAACCTAACCTAACCTAACCTAATCTAACCTAACTATAAAGTAACTATAATTTGTCAAACGTAACAGATGATAGCTTGTTATAGGAGTTGATTTTTTACATTTACTTAGCAATTACAAACACTATTAAACGTAAAACGGGTGATAATTAAACGATATGTGCAAGGAAAACATCAGCAATAAGACGAGTGAATGTTGTAATGATTCACTGTAAAAAAAGCTAAAATAATATAAACAAAATAATTACTACAACTATAACTATAGCAATCTTTGAGCTCTATCCACACCGGAGCACCTCAGCCAACACATGACACCGTACACACACACACACACACACACACATACACGTAGCCTGGCAGGTGACAAATCGGGTCACTTCTGTAAATAACACATAACACACATGCCCTATGACTCACCTGGACTAATCACCCATCACCCGCCACCCGTCACCCGTCACCAGCTGCCTTCCGTCACCTCCTCTCGTCTTACGGCCGCGCGCCACACTGCTGCGATAGATTCATTTCTCAAGCTGGAATGAACATGATTCACCTGTGACGTCACGCTGGTACAAGGATGTCTGGTGACTCATAATATATAAATAGTTAAGTTTATAAGATTAATTTATTTGTTACGTATACTTTTTTCCTTTTTTTTCCGTTTTTTTCTTCTTTCTTAGAGTACTACATTGTCAAGATTAATGGACAAGTGAAGCAGGACAGCCAGACGAGCTTTGGATCTTTGCCCGTTCACGACACATCAACGCCATCTAGTAGCGGTGGAAGAGGTCATTCTAATAGTACTCCAACTACCCGATCACTCATTTTGTGATTAACCTTACATAAACTATCTGCCATAACTATAGATCAATTAACTTGCAAAATTAGCTTCGTAACGCTGTATAACCGACCATCAGGCAGCAAGAGTTTAGCCTCACACCGCAAGCAACACCAGTTTTACAATCAGAGCCGCTAGTCAAAAGTAGAAGCAATATACCGGAAATATAATATGACCAATAGTACTAATGACCTTGATTCTAATTGTGGTATAATGATGGTGGTGGTAGGGGGGGGGGAGGGCGAAAGAACAAACATTAGTGGTAGGGGCGGTATAGGGACTAACGAGAACACACACACAGACACACACACGTTCCACATCCTGCTTCTCTTCCTTGTCAAGTGCGTTCTAGATAGGAGAGAAATAGCCAGTAACTCACTCGCATTTCTCTTCCTTCAGCAGAGACGGTCTAACTTTTGCTTAAAATATCTCAACCGGAGAATCAAGCGACTGATCTATTCTTACGATGCAGTGGAAGAGGGGAGGCAGGGAGAGGCAGGGGAGGCAGGAAGGTAGGGGAGGAGGGAGGCCAATGACGGGAGGCAGGGACGGCTGGAGGAGGAGGCCATGCAAGGGGTGTTGAGGGGCGCTAGTCAAGGCTTGAAACACTAACAATTATCACATAGACGTCACAGGGTCGTTTTAAGAGGCATGTGACACTTACTGTGTTTATTTAGCAATGTTTACTCTTACATCAGACAGATGGGTCGATTTTCCTACGTAATTCTGTAATACTAGAAAGGTATAAGTAATTCCTGCATTATTAAGTGAATAAATTGATGATAAAAGTTGTTATTAAAAAAAATGAATTGACTTAAATTGGCGGAGTAGGTGGTGGTGTGGTTCGCTTATCCACGGACGCCTCTCCTCCCTTCACTCCCCTTCCCCTCCCTAACCATGACTCCCCTTCCTCTCCCCTGCCATCACTCCCCAACTACAGTGAAAGGGCGTAACATTACAAGTATAAAGAAAGACTTTATTGAGCGATACAAAAGTCTATGCTAATACATAATATACATCTCATACAATACCAAATGCTGAACCAATCATTTATCTTCAGCGCATATATCTTTTCTTTTCGTACACTTTTTATTTTCAAACTTTGGAAACTAAAAACAAATGAAAAGCAAAAGAAATTAAACCCTACAGTTAATTTACAGTAAATATATTCATACATTTATACAAGAATATATATGTCTTTGTCGTCAGCGTCTGAAACACAAAATACACAAATCACAAGACGGTAGCGGAGTGCACGAGAGGTTGATTGATGCTTTGGTGAGTGTTGTCCCGTGTTGCAAGGAAGGGATGTCACGCCCAAGACCTCTTCTGTTTTGACATCAAGAGGCTTTGGTCGCGCCATCACCACGCAACAAAAGGACAGAAGGCGTCACAGAAGGACAGTTTTCTTCACACTAAAACTCGCCACTGAATGCAGACACAGGAAGCCACGTGAACACAGGGAACATAGGGAAGCATGTCGTTTTTTGGTATTTCCTTAAGGTAGCTTTGTCAGGTATACAAGGAAAGTGTGGCAATGTTTCGGAGACAAGACCATAAAGCTTATAAAAGGAACGAGATAGTTGCCAGTGAGAGAATACACAGACAATGCTTTCGAATCAACGATGATAAATGTGTCTTCAGGGGACAGCCACTGCTTCCGAGTTCGAGTGAGCTGTAAGACTCGCTACGCTTTATACTGGAGCGGTTATGGTCAGCACCCCGTCAGCAGACAGCGCTGCCGCAACCTTCTCTGGCTCTGACAATCCTGGAATAGAAAATCGCCGCTCAAAGTTGTTGTTTCCCTTCTGTCCTGTAACCATGACGGATCCATCGAGAGCCTTCACGTCCAGCAGACCGTCAGCGAAGTCCTTCACATCCATGACAATCTTGTATCCATCTTCCTCCTTAGAGACCGTCGCTGCCTGGTTGTCCTCCTCCTTAATTACCTTGCGGAGGTTCCTGTAGGTTTGAATCTGGTCTTCGTTATTTTTCTGACTCTCCTCTTCCTCTGGTCCTTCCTTCGCTACTAAGTCATCGACGGCATTTTCGAAATCATCCCAAACATTCTCGAAGGTGGAGTCTTGGAAGAACCTGCCTCGCCGCTTGATGGGTAACAGTCTACTTTGAACTGAAGACGACGAAGAACCAGTATACTGCGTCGAGGATTCCTTCCGAGATGAAGAAGAAGGAGAAGCATCTCCTTCCCTGACCGTCGGGATGATTTTCTCAGATGATTTTGTTGCCTCACCCTTGTTGGTGGTACTGGAGGAGGTGGTATCAGTGCCTCCAATGTCGGTCTCTATAGTTAATGGGATTATTCTAGTGCCCGATCCCTTACGACCTGAGGACATCATTTCTTGTTGGGTTCTCTGAGTGACTGAGTTGATAGTGACTCCATCCCTTGCTGTGGGGATGACGCGTTCTTCCCCTGATGAGTTGGATGAGCAGCTCTCCTTGCTGGATGAAGCTACAAGGCCTTTGGATCCCTCACCTCTCTCCTGACGAAGGAAAACACCATAAGGAAATAGAAACAAGGGTGGTAAAGAGTTAAGTTTGAATCTGGAAAATAACTAGTCTGGTTTACTAGTACTATTTTTGGGGGGTTTATGTGTATTTATCCTTTTTGACTTCATTTAATTCATGTGCGATTCATAAACATGTGAGTGTGTGTGTGTGTGTGTGTGTGTGTGTGTGTGTGTGTGTGTGTGTGTGTGTGTGTGTGTGTGTGTGTGTGTGTGTGTGTGTGTGTGTGTGATTTCCCATCTGTCTTTACCCTCCCTTCTTATCACTTTGACATTAAGCCCCAACCACTACCCTCCTCCTCCTCCTCCTCCTCCACCTCCTCCTCCCCTACTACTGTACTTACCTTCCGCGGGGCACTGACGGTGAGAATACCCTCGTCGGAAAGGTCAGCCACTACTCTGTCGGTGTTGGTGTCGCGTGGGAGCGGGAAACGTCGATGGTATGTAAGGTCATCATTCTCACCCTTCACCACCGCGAAGAAGCCTTGCGTCTCCACCGTGATTTGTCCGCTGGAGTACTTGCCCATGTCCAATACAATCTGTGGGAGAGGTTTGACTTTTTTTCTCTCTCTTACTCCCTCTCTTACTTTCTCGCATTTTATTTCCGGTTTTCTTTCATTCGTACATCAAAGAAACACGTAATGGAGTGTAGGTAAGGTAAATAGAGGGGAAAAAGTGTGGTATATGTCACTCGGAAAGTCAAAAATAGAAGTAATTATGTTTGCAAATAAAAGATACAAGTTTTTTTTCTCACGTGGTATAGCAAACGGGAGGAGGAAATAGTGATGTCCAAACTGTTACAGATCAGAGTTAAGGAGGAAGCAATCACATGAACTAAAATGTATAGAAGGTAATGAACATGCTTGAAGTTGGTGAGGAAAAAAAAAAAAAGTGTATAGAGCGAAGAAACACATCAGTAAAATGGCCTAAGTAAAGCAAGAAGCGACGTACGTAGTGTGTGTGTGTGTGTGTGTGTATACAACCGCTGGCGCCACCAACGTTTCAACATACACAGAGTTGAACGCATACACATCCGTCACATCAAGATTAAGTTGAGACAGTTATAGAAGGGAAATGAGGTTAAGATAAGAAGGTCACGTGTGTGGAGAGCATTTCCCTGAACTTTCATATTTAAGAAATAGTGATTAATCGTCCAAGAAACTGTGGCTGATGAGCATATATAAACTCTCTCTCTCTCTCTCTCTCTCTCTCTCTCTCTCTCTCTCTCTGCGGGAAGGTAACATGGCTCCTTGACTCACCACATAGTTGTCCGGGGTCTCTGATATAGTAGCCGCCTGGTTGTCATCGGACGCGTCACGCTCCCTTAGTTTCTTGTAGGAGGCGAAGCGATCAGCGGCAGAGGAACGGGAGCGCCAGCGGTCCAACACGTCCCCTACAGCGGTCTTGTAGTCATCCTGGAATCCGCTGAAGAAATCATCCTTGAAGAACAAACCTCGGCGGGAGATAGGCAGCCGGAAGCCCTCGCCCATCAAAGAACTCGCCATTGACATCCTGAAGGCGACTTAACTGCAACACTAGATACACTCGCTCAGATCTGCACTCCCACTACCCCGTTTGGCTACCACTTGCCCTCCTGACTGGTTCCCTTCACCTCACACTGCTACTTATGAGCCCCGCGTCCCTCCCTACCTGGCACTGAGCCCATGACGAGGCTGTGACGTCATGTAGTTAAGCAGACAAAAAAAAAAAGAAGACATGCGTTGTCAACATTCCCCGCCATGTGGCTCCGTGATCTATACTTAGCAACGTGTCGCCACCAAGTCACTAATTCAGAGGAAAACCTGATCGTTGGTTTTTATTTGACTCTTTACACCCTGCCAGCTGATCAGTGGAATTTAAGATAAATAATGGGGAGCTCCGGGCACGCTGACTCACACTTGGCACAGTCATGGCACCCGTTGTGGTTAAAATAACATAACAATTCATAGGTGGTGGCCAAGACCCGCCCCTCTCCTCTCCTCTCCTCTCCTCTCCTCCCTCGCAGCCTCACTAAGGACCACTGGAATACACGCACACCTACCCACCATAGGAATGCCACAGCGTCTCATGTGACTGGCATCTTATTGCTTCTCGTGTCATCTGGTGTGTGGGTGTCCTTGGCAACACATTCAACACTCAACACCACACCTGTCACTCCTCACTCCACAAAGTGTTCCAAGGAGGCATCACTTCGCGGTACCAGCAGGAAATGGGTCATAGGAATGCAGGTGTCAAAAAAATAAATAATTGAACCCCCATTAAGTCTCAAACATGTAAAATAAGATGTCTTGATTATTAGGAACATCTTATTCATGTGCGCCTTTTCTTATTCATATTCACTAGAAATGCAGGGAGGAGAAAATGCGCGGAGTGTCTATTAATAGAACATATATATTTACTTTACTTATTTGCACTAGAACATACACGAAGGCCAGGTAGCTTCCACTCCTCAGGCCTAACTAAACATAAGAACATAAGAACATAAGAATTGATGAGATTGCAAGAGGCCAGTTAATGACCTACACGAGGCAGTTCCTTGTCTCCCACTCTTGGAATAATCCAATATTTATCCATCCCACCTGTCATCCCTATCCATACTCTGATCCAACCGTCTTTTAAAGCTACCTATTGACTCACCACTTACTACGTGTCTCCCCAGCCTATTCCAATCGTTCACCACTCTGTTAGTGACCCAATATCTACCTAGGTCTGTCTTGAATCTAAGTTTTTCTAGCTTGTACCCATTTCCACGTGTCCTATCCTGACTACTAAATTCTAAAACCTGATCAGTTTCCCTTATTAATTCCTTTTACCCATTTAAAAACCTCAATCATATCCCCTCTTGCCCTACAAGGAGCCTATATCCTTCCTATAATAAGGGGATCAAAATTGAGCTGCATAATCTAGGTGGGATCTAACTAGCGCTAAATACAACCTCATAATGACCTCAGAACTCCTATTTGTCACAATAAATCCCAGTATCTTGTTGGCCCTATTTCTAGCTATAATACACTGTTCCCTGGGGCGCAAGTCATTGCTTACTTGAACTCCTAAGTCCCTCACACTATATGACCTTCCTAAGGTAGTGTCATTTAATATGTAGTTTACAGGCCTATTACCTTTACCTACGCTCACAATGCTACACTTGTTAACACCAAACTGCATCTGGCTGATGCAGTTTGGTCGTCCACCTCACACATCCGCCATCCTGCTCTTCTTCTTCTTCTGTGACCTCTTCCCCTTTTGTCACGTCAGCCATCCTACTCTTCGTCTTCTGTGACCTGTTCTGTGATGTTATATCAAGTTATTACGCTTAATAGGCACTGTTTTCTCAATCCTTCCCCTATACATGGTGAAGAATAATGTGTTACTGCTCCTCCTTCCCTCAAATAGACTTAGAAAGGAAGGAAAAAGGTATACATCCCTAGTGCTACTTTCAGCCTTTCAGCCCCGTCAGCTCACCAAAACACACTCATAACACAACACACTCACCTTCATCTATATCCTTGTAGGTCGTCATGTCCTAACACTTCTTTTACTGTACCTAACACGCTATAATTAACACTCTTGGATGTAAACACATAATTACGGTGTTTTTTTTCTCATTTTCTCGTTGTTTTTTCCGTATTTCTTTTTTCTATGGCTTATATAGGCTTTACTTTCTGTTTGAATACTTTTTATATATCCTATTCTATGGTTAATATTGGTTTAATTTCATTATTATTGCTTTATTCTATATATCGATTTTATGATTGACCTTAGAAATAAACATTTTTTCATGAAATAAATACGAATCAAATATAACAAATGTTTATGTAGGTAACGGTTAGGTGTTTCAGACGATTTTTCAAAGTATATATAATTGCTTTTCTGTCTATAATAAAAATCTCAATCTTGGCTATATATGTACGTGATCCAGCAGTCAACGCACCACCGCCAGCTTACGGTACCTGTTGAAACCTGTTCATGTTATTTACGCTTAATAGGTAATGTTTTCTTTATATCCTTCCACTATTAATGGTGACAAATAATGTGTTACTGCTCCTCCATCCCTCAAAATGACATGGAGAGGAACAAAATAGGTTTAAAACGAATAAATATGATCACCGTGTTAGATGTCCTGTCTGGCTGCTAGCGGTCACAGAAGAAGATTGATTGTAGTTCAAAGGAAATACTTCACAACCTACATCCCGTCAGCTACAAAAATCATAATGCAATTCCCGTAAGAGTAGTTTATAAATATTTCTCGCCACACAGACTCAACACCACTTAAATCTCAAGTACGTGTGTGCCTCAGTTTATACAAGGTATCTCAGAATACTATGCAGGTCTCAGTTAGTAATTTACCTGAACAAAAAAGATATGATGAAGTAAAGCCTGTATGAAAATGTGCCGAGAAATCTAAAAACATAACTACAAGCCATAGTTATATATTTTAAGCCATTTAGGGATTAAGTTTATGTAGTAACTGACCACATATGTAGGTATGAATATGCACTAGTTATTCATTCAGTTATTTATACAGTTATTATACAGTTATATATACAGGAAAGGATACCCAGGTAAGATACCATCAGTCAAAATCACAGTCATGTAGCTATCACAGAAATATTACAAACAAAAATTAGTCTGTAAGTTTCTGAGCGTGTCTCTATAATTATAGTTAACATAAACCACTATAGGACCATAACTATATACTTCATAGAATATAATAACGCCCCAGTCAGGCATATGACCGCAGACTGAAATAATATAACCTTACAACACTTTGGAATACCGGTATTTAAGTATACCGGATTCAGTACACATACCAAAGACAGACAAACAGAGCGTGTGTGTGTGTGTCAGTGTATGTGTATGTGAGGATACGATAGAAGTGCCTCGTCCCGGGTATTTCAGGTGTAACAAGGGCATTTTAAGGTATTTTATGATTCATTTATTACATCTATATTGTTACGTGTGTTTTGTTTTATTTGTATATATGAGAATTTTAAAGATATAGTGACTGGTGGCGTCCCTCAGACCTCTGGGGGACTCGCCCTGTTTGCCACATCTGTTGTATGGTTGTATTCTTAGTTATCTGTCTGTTATTTAATGGTATGTGTTGTTATATAGGTTAAATAGGTAGTTTCCATGGTTTCCTTAGCTAGTTTTAATGTTATAATCCCTTAATACTGATGATATGATACTCTCGATAACTGGTCCCCATTATGAACAAAAACTATTATTATTTATATATTAACCACATAGAGGAAGGTATATAGGCATTTTGTAGGGAATATCTATGAATATATCAATGTAGTATTTGCTTTATATTTAGTGTAAGGTCAAATATAGCTAACTTTACCCCCAACCCACACAGGTCACGGGCCAGAATACCCTTACTAATATATATAATGACCTTTGTAATGACCTCTATCTGTTTAAGTTTATGTCTAAGGTTCTTCATTGCTGTGTATACCTGACTAGAAATGTATGAAGAAGTTGTGTATATATATTAGTTACAGCAAATATACTACTAACCGGTATTATTTTTACTAGACTGAATTGGTTATATTTAATCTGTTGACCTCAGTTAGTGCAGTGTTTTGGTTGACATATATTTGGTTCAGTGTGAGTTGTAGTGAAGTTAATGTTTAATTGATAAAAAACTGGAATGGGTGATTAATTATAGTGATTCTCTGACCCTCTAAAATATTATGGTGGGAGATATTTGGTAACCTAATCGAATGCCACTTTAATCTCGTAACCTAACCTAACCTAACTTCCTAATAAATGCAATGTGTACAATCTGGGAGTTTAATTAGACAAATATAGTGCAGTTATATGCGAGACCTTAATTTAGTAATGCAGTAACTAAGGTTGACGTTAGCATAGAGTATCTCGTCGCATTAACCTAACATTTATATTATTTCATATCACTATAAAAAATGCCGTATATTTGATCCGCAGAACCTTAATACTGGAAACCTTATCAAACTAATAATGCCGGGTGGACTTTTTAGACCCTCAGTATTCAGATTATAGGAGTTAATGTAATAACCTTTTCATATTTTCTGTAATTCAGCGGTATAACTGTTTGAGGTGATCTGAACAAGTTTCCGAGGTTGAATTTGCAGTGCATTATAAACGTAAAGAGATATCGAGTGGTTAAGGAAACAAATCTTTATCACCTTTTCTTTGTATGTGTGTAATAACTTTTTCTTTGTGTGTGTGTGTAGGTGGAGGGCAAGGATGGGCTGCTGTGGAGATGGTGGAGGGCCTGTGAGGGAGGAGGAGAGGAGACTTACTGATGTGGTGTGGCTCATGGCATTCTTCCTCTTCCTCGTGTTGATGGCAAGTATATTTCCTTTCATCGGTTTGGTGTGCGGATAAAACTGGATGGTGGTAATATTGTACGGGATTAATTTAATGGACTAATTCACCCATGTATAGGCCTAGTTTCTATTTATGTTTTACACTAGGATTTCACTGCAAAAAATGGCATAGAACGTAAAGAAATAAGAAAAAAATTAATGCAAGGTGCGAGGGTTGTGTGACGTTAGTAGAACTGCTTCAAAAATTTCTTGATATAGCGGAATTATTTTTGCTAAATGGAAATTCTCTACGCTATACCAGGCATAGAAAAATTTCCATTAATTCAAGTATTCTGTTAAGTTAGGTTCTGTTAAATTGAGCTTCTACTGTATATCTTTGAGTGTTACTTTTATAATGGCTCATAATGACTAATAATTCATGGTGTATGATACTATAATTTGCATAAAAGCCTAATTAGTCCAAGGATAAATGAGTTCTGCTTCATTATATATCCTCAAATACAATATAAATCATTAACCCTTTGTACATCAGATAAAAAATTAATAGGGACAAATCCTTTCCATTTTGTATTTATTTGATTCTGTTAAATTTTTGTCTCCTTAGATTTTCATAGGTGCCTTTGCTCTTGTGTTCGGTGATCCGCTGCGTGTGGTGAACGGGTATGACAGCTTCGGCAACGTGTGTGGGAGTGACAACATGGACATGAAGAAGCACAAGGAGGCACTCATGGTGTTCTCGGGCCATGATGTGACTGACTACAGGTACGTGATGCTGCTTTAATCTTGTCACCAGGAAACTGTGAAAATATATAGACTTTTGAAGAGAAAATTTGTGTTACTCAGTATTTTTCATGTTAAGTGGTTTGTTATATATTGGTATTTATATTTTTTAACTTGTGTAGATTTCATAGATGCATAATTCATCTTTGTCTGCACTGTTTTCCTTTCTTCCCTTTACCTTCTTATCAACTTTATAAGAAGCATATATTTTTCTCTCATATATCTTCCTTTACCATATACCTTTTAATTTAGTCCTACGAGGTACTTGTGATATGCTTCAGTAAAGAGAATATTTCACCGTCAAAACTCGCATAGAAAACATCCTTCTCGTTACGTCACAGATATGTTTTGTTCTTCGACGTGAATGACCTGAACGGATCCCTGAAGACGTGTATTAAGCAGTGTCCGGATGAGACCCTACACACCCTACAGGACATACACGACTTCTACCAACGCACAGGATCTGAGCTTTGCAGGTGTGTGGCTGAGGGAGTAACATAGAGACTTATATTATAGGTGTATGTTGCATTGTGTTCAAGCTTTGTCATGTGGGAAGGAAATTGTGATGTGAATTTGTGGAATCTTTTAAAATGACTTTCTCTGAGGTGTTTTGTTGCAGTGGATATATACTTTGGTTCTTGTGTTGTATTGTTTGAAGTGTTTATTCTTGAATGTGTGTTGCTCTCTCTCCCTCATTCTTACAAAGGGATGTGCAGTCTCTCATTAGAGGTAAGTTTTCATTGGTTCATCCCGACAAAGTAGATAGATTTTCTGTTAGTAGATTTATGCGCAGATTTGCTATGTGTATTACGATTAACATGTATTTACTCCTTCAAATTGTATTACACGTTTTAATATTTAGTTTAGACAAACATTTCATCAATGTACTCCCACCATTTTTGATATTCAGTTCAAGACATTTTATTGACCTAAGTGTGACCTCCAGGTATGACTACGACAAGTATGATGAAGACGTGAGGTGGGTGGAGGAACGCCCTACCTCCATCAATGCCAGTCTCCTGCTCTCCTTGTGCCCAAAGCTGCCAATCTATAAGAGGTAGGAAAGGGTGTATGCAGGAGTTTATGCTATAGGATTTTGAAGCTCCTTATAGTTCTAAGAGTCTATTTCCTGGCTTGATGGATACAAAGAAAAAATAGATGAAGGGTTTGGAAAAGGAGATGAAAAAAAATATAGAGGTTTTGAGTTGTCCGTGAAAAATAAATGTTGAAAATATTGTGTTTATATTACTTTACGTCACAAACCACGGAGTATATCTTTGTAACAGCAACCCAGTGCTGAATCGGTGTGTTCCGCTGGAGGGGAAAGGCCTGCAGGGTGTGCTGTACAACCTGTATGGTTACCTCAACGCCATGGATGTACTGGAACAGGTGCTGGCGGATCTGTACGCATCCTGGCACCTCATCCTCATCTTCATCTTCGTCACATTACGTAAGGATGAACAGAATGTATCGGGAGAGTTAAGAACGGATATATAGTCCTTATTTCTTATTTTACAACATTTTAAGATATAGAAACAAAAATTTATTGATTCTGAAAGGTGATATCATTCGTTTAATTCAATTTTTTGGTGTAGATGTCATTCAGTAAGTGTGTTTTCCTCCCCAATACAGTGTTGTCGTGCCTGGTGATGGTGTGTCTGCATGTGATGGCCAGTGTGGTGTCTTATGCCATCATGGTGGCTGTACTGCTGGTCTCTGTTGGTGAGTGGTAATTGAAAAGCTTAATTTCTGTGATTTATGATGGTTAAGGATTATTTATTGAACCAAAAACCAGATGGAGGTATTAATGTATGTTTTGGTAAGATTATTCATGGTTTAGATAATTTAATGTATGGAGTGAATATTATTAGTGATGGGCTGGACCTTATCGCTCATTTTTGTCCCTATAAAATGCAGAAAATTGTCACGCACATGTACTGCATCTATTGGTATCAGTGCTTCATATGTATGTGTGTATGTGTGTGTGTATGTTGTATGTACGTGTGTATGTGTGTATGATGGTAGTCGTTGCAGTGGTTGAGGAAGTGTTGTTGGTTCACAGCGGCGTCGGTGTTGCTGTGGTGGAGTTACATCAGTGTGAGGCTTCAGTTGGACAGCTCCCCCATGGAAGAGACCCTGATGGAGACTGTACGCAATGAACGGGCGCTGCTGGTCTACGCTATCCTCTCCACTATCATTATGGTAAGCTGACCCGACCCTGACCCTTCATCTCTCTTCTCCTTGTTGCTTAATAGTTTTAACATCCTAAAAAAAGAATAAAGAAAAAAAATGCTAACTCAGCCTGTGTTTCTTAATTTAATTTGAGTGTTTATGGAATGTAAAAAATGTGTATGCTTTCGGGTTTCAAGTAAGAGGAAATTCTGACGTAACATTTAATTTTGTATGTGACTAAGTTTGTCGCTTCCTCTCAGTGTCGTTTACTGGGCTCGTTAGTCAGTGCTTCCACATATTAGTAGTTAATATGAACCAATTTTTTCCAGTACAACATAGTCTATAGTATCCTCTAATGACATGTTGTTCCAGGTTGTCCTCATTGCATTGGTGGTGTACGTGCGGCCACACATTGCTATGGTGGCCGAGCTGTTCCGACACGCTGGCGGCTGCCTCACACACCACCCAACACTCTTACTGCAGCCCGTGGTCACCTTCATCATCCTGCTGGGCCTGTTCTTCCTGTGGGTGTGGGTGATGGTCTCCCTAGCCACTGCAAGTAAGGATTAAGTTTGATCAATGGTGTATATATAGGGGTATGAAGGCCCTGGTTCCTTGTTAGCTGCCTTGTATTGTCTCCAGTACTGATGATTTTACCTTTATTCCTTGACTGGTGGAAACCTTCTAGTGTAAGGTGTGATAAGTTAAGGTATAGTAATAGAATGGGTCTGTTTCTGTATTTAAAAGCAAGTTAAGTTGAAAATGGTTATCAGAAAAGTTAACTGAAAATAAGAATGTGTAATTTTATAAATATAGGTTTATCTTGAGACTCCATCCCTTTCATTCTATAAACGCTGTAGTTCCCTCGTGTCTCCTTCCCTGGTATGAGGAAGAACTCTGGTAAACAAATGAGTAAATAAAAAATATTAAAACCGTAAACTTCCATCATGCCAGAACACCTGAGGATAACCAGCCTTCAGTCACCACACCAAGAGATGCTCCTCGACCACTCAGCACAAGATAACAATTCCTCCAACTCATCAGCAATCATGAAGAGTAAGTTCCTATAATTACACTCATCATTATCACATGCAATGCCTCAATAACATGACTCTTATCTTTTCTCCACAACCTTATATTGTTTTTATCTGTGGTATAGTGGTTTAGTGTCTTGAGTTATTTTTTCAGCGACTCCCCTAGAAGCGCTTGAGTACCTGGATCCGACGTGGGTGCGCTCCCTGTGGTGGGTGTGGGTGATCGGTCTGGTGTGGGTGGCAGAGTTCATCTTGGCTTGTCAGCAGATGATCATTGCTTCTGCTGTGTCTACTTGGTATTTCTCAAGGTTAGCAACGTAATGCATAGTATCTATTAGTCCAGTTTAAGTTACAAGTCAGTTTATGTTGTATATATGTATTTGTCAGGGCCGAGGTGACTACCAATTAATATTATCTTTTTATAGAGTTGTGGGGAAGAAAAATCCCGGAGTATGATACCCCGAATATATTTACACACACACAAATAGCAAACAGTAGGCTAAAAGCCAAAATAAATCACCAACGACGAACTGCTCGTAAACAATTACCAGAGCAGGGGTATGACACTCAAATAACTCCCTGTACAGCTGTCTGGAGGGTGAGATGCGTGACAGCAACACTCGGCAACGTAGATTGCTCCTCAGACAGCAGGAAGGGTCGAATGGTGTAGGTACAGTTGAAGGGCACACTGGAAGGGAGCCCAAGTCTCCATAAATGCCTTCGGAATGTTGAGAACCAGCAGCAGGTGGTGAGGTGTTGTCAGGTGTGAGAGCTGAGGCGTTCTGTCCTTCTCCAAGCCGGTGGCGTGGAGCTTGGCTCGGTTAGACTACCCCCCTACCCCTGGACAAGGGGGTGGGGTAGTGGCGGGGAAGCCGGTGAACAAGCGCCGGCAGACGAGAGTGGTAGTTCAACCACTAATTAGGGGAAGACGAGGCAGGTGCAGTTCCTCACAGTATTCATGAAACGATGTAAGTGAAGGTAAAAGATACATTGAATATTTTTGCAGACAAGGAGCTATAGGGAAGAGTCGGCACCCAGTGTGGTGGTCATGGAGGACGTTGGTGATGTATCATTTAGGCACCGTGGCCAAGGGATCCCTGCTCATCACACTATGCAAGCTGCCGAGACTCATCATTCAGTGGACCACCAAAAAGTGAGGAAATATGAAGGATACATGTATAGTGTTAATATTGCCTAAACAATATTGTGGATTTAAGGAAGGTGTGTATTGTATTTCCTTCTTTTTGATGCTTGAGGTTGTTATTGACACAGGTGCAAGAATCCAGACTACAGCTGTGCCCGGTGTGGCCTGCGTGCGTGCAGCTGCTGCCTGTGGTGCTTTGAAAACTTCCTCAAGTATATGAACCACAACGCCTACACAGTCACTGCCACCCGGGGCACTCCCTTCTGCACCTCAGCCAAGATTGTAAGCTAAACCACCAGCCTTGGTTTGATTAGTGCACATTACTATAATTATTTTCACTATTTCAAGTATTATCTTTAGAAAATGGTCAGTTGTACAGAATTTTAAGTTTCATCTGAACCTAACTGATGATAATGTTGTTCTTGGTGACAGGCTTGGCAGGTGGTGCTGACCAACATGCTGCAGGTGGCCACAGTCAACAGTGTCGGGGACCTGATGCTGTTCTTGGCCAAGGTTGCTGTGACGGGAACTGTGTGCTGCATTGCCCTGCCTGTGCTGCACGCTGATCAAACACTCCACCTCTATGCTGTGCCGCTCATTGTCATTGCTGTGTTTGCGTTCTTCATCACCCACTGTGTATTTTCTGTGTATGAGGTGAGTGTATTGTTATTAAGATCACATTTTTCACCCATCATCGTCATCATCATTGTTGTTCATTGACGTTCATCATTTATTCATGCTGTATTATACCTTCTCCCAATATTCCTCCTAACTGTTAAGCCTTTAAGTCCCTCTGTAGCCTGTACTTTTTGTTTGCACTTGTTACTACTTAAATTAATTGGAAAATAACACACAACACAATTTCTAATAACCTAGAAATACTCTTACTTTTAGATGGCAGTGGACACCCTTTTCCTGTGTTTCTCTGATGACTACAACACTTACGACACAACTGACGGCCGTGACCTGGTGGCTGACAAGGAGCTTTACGAGTTCATGGTCAAGCACGAAGACATAGACTACAAGAACAGGAAGTCCAGGCAACGCGAGGCTCCCGAGACTATTCGGTTCAAGGAGGGAACCGTGTGAGTTGGAGTGAGTAGAGGGAAGCTGCTGCTCTCAGGGTGTACCATCTAAAGACACAACAACAGCTGGATGTGGATTGTAGTGTGTTGGAAGAAGTTAATTTTGACAGCTCCCTGCTCACTATTTTGCTGCTATGCATCGATATTATCCTATGGTAAAATGTTAAGTATATAGTTTATGGATGTAATTATTATTGGAGGGAAAATTTGTTTGTAATTGTAAGGGAATCAAGGTGAAGCATAGTTGCCTGAGTGGAATGTAGTTTCTGAGTATGACGGCAGATTTGTGTAGTGGTAACAAATGGTCGGGTGGCCATGCTGTTGGGGATGGTGGGCCGGCTCAGGTGGCCATGAGGGAAGAGGCTCCTTGTAGGCATTATTTTTGCTTTCAACCAAAGCTTTACTGTGGTAATGTTATTATTTATTTTTATCCATGTACATGTGTGATATTTGATCACATGTGCCAGTTATCAGAAGAACAACTACTTTTAATGATTAATCCATTGTATTTGATGCATTTTGAAACCATCCTATTAGTGGAATACTTTGATCAACTTACATAGATTGTATTGGAAACATTGGTAAAGTAAACACCCCAGGATGCTAGCTGCTGTGATGGTGTCTTGTGGAGCCGGAGCAGCTTAATGTGTAGCATCGTGTAGTGTTTGCGTGTTTAGAATATTTTCACATGCACATATGAAATTGAAAGAGTTAGCCTGCATGATTTATCTTTCATAGGTGCAGCAGATCTGCACATACGAGTATCTTAGGTCTCATAGTGTAATAGTGTACGTTAGATCTGTGATTTCCAGATATGTGATATTTATGTCAGCTGTAATTTTTGTCAGTTTTGTGAAGAGCTTTATAATTTTTTGGATCATTATGAACACACACATGACAGTGAGTATGTACAAAGAAAATACAGTATAATGTTTTCAGATTATTTTGTACAACGAAAGTGTTTTGGTGTTGTCTCGTGAAAAGTGAATGAAGGTGTTTTTGCTGGAAGCCTTTATTTAGGAGGTGAAAAATATCATGTGTTAGGGAGTCGGCAGAATTCATATGGAGAATGATAAACTGTTAAGAATATTTTATCATTATTTTTTTCTATTATCTCAAAGTGGGGCCTTGAGGCAGAGCGGAGGAACTTTATTATGCTAAGATCCTTCCCGGCTGCTTTTGGTGACTCCATGATGCCAAAAGAATAATCAGGTTCCTATGTAGTTTCTAATTTTAAAACTGCTCTCTCCTATATAACCAGACGGAGAGTTCTTTGTAACATGATTTAATAATTGCTTGCTGGGAAGTCATACAGTAGTGTTATATGTAGTGAGGTTTGGTGGTCAAGTTAGCATTTCCATTCAGTGATTCTTGTGGTTCGTGATTGACTAAATGGTTATAGAGCAGTGATTTTATAGGTTAGGTATGTAAATTTAGGTTCAAGGAATTTCTCAAACCTTTAAAGCATATTCACATGAGTTTCCTTTGCTTAAAAATGCATGCAATTTGCCCAAAAGTATCTTCGCTTGTGAGGAACCAGGAATGAATTAATTTCATACCAGCATCTTAGTTGAGTAATGTCAGGTAATGTTATTTTTACTTAGGTAATATAACTAGAAGTAATGATGGTGGTGAATGTGTTGCTATTAATTTGTGTATTGATAGGTTGATATTGGGTGATGTGTTTGTGTGTGGGTGATTAATGGATCAACATTCATGCATAGTACCTGTAATCAGCTTTCTTTAATATGAATTGTACCTTAGCTAATGATCTCTGAGTGTTTGTGAAGTTTTCAAAGGAGCATTTCATGTCACTGCATAGGCTCTGTTATGTGTATTGTGAAGTCTTTGGTGGAGGAACATAAGGTCATTGTACTCGTCACAAAGAAATGTGTGATGATAACCTACTGTGTTTGTATGACTCAAGTCCTTTTATCTGAATAACTTTGGCATTCCAGATAAAGTAAGAAAGTAAAGCTGCTTCGATAATCTTTCAACTCTACCAAAAAAGGAATAATGTTTGTTTGTGTTTGGCATGATTTATTATATATATAAAAGGCTTTAAATAGCTATGAATGCTGTTTGAATAAGGCAACATTGATTAAATTCATGTAATTATAATATTTCAAACTCAGATCAAAGGACTTACTACTTAATTGAAAAATACATTTATCTCGGGTAGTGTGAAAGGCCGGGAAAAAATCAACGAAGAAACATAATTCTGAAGGTGTTTCAAAATTTGTGTATCTGTTATCAGGGCATCATGAAGTACTAGTTATCATTTGTATGTATATCAAAACATAGCGGGTGACTAAACTTCAGTTATTATAGACTAAAACCACTTACGGTATTTATATGCAACGTATCGGTGGCTTAGGAACCTTTTGAATCTGATATCATGTAGTCTCTCTTACCAGATCAAATCAGTTTAATTAAAGAAAATATTTACCCAGCATAGAATGGGAAGAGTATTTCAGAAGACATTGCATCCCTTGGTGTGACAGATTACCCTCTCAGTAATTGTCACTTGAGAAGCCATAGATTCTCAGTGCATTTCATTGCCTCTTACCTTTTTTTGATTGCTTTTGATAGCTTTTATACCTGATAGATAAGAAATATATTCCCAGGTTACAATCAAGATACTGTTAGGACAAATAATTACAGTGCTTATTGAAGGTTTATTAAATGAGGTGCATAGAAACTCCACAATCCTTAGGTCACAGTCATGGATGAAACATTGATGATTATCGAGTAGAAGGAAAAGTGTATGGTGGTGAAACGTAATACCTTTCTTTGCTTTTAGATAATGATAATAGTGGATTACTAAGACACTTCTGGGGATGTTTTGTTCTGTCGTATGAGACGTGTAATTATTTTTTAGGTAGTTGATAAGAGTTTTGATTAATGATTGTGCTAGCATTTATTGTGCTACTTATATATATGTGTGTCCCTGTTTTCTTAATGTATAAGTGCCTGTGTACTTAACGTCATTACTTATAAATGCAACAATGACTAAGCTGCATCAACTCCAGATGATGGAAGTGTTTCATTGTGGTGTTGAGCAAAAGTGGTCGCTGGGTTTTGTTGGCCTCTTGTGCTGGGGCCAGAGGAGGGAACACTTGCATCCAAAACTCCTGTGATGACATTATTTTTTATTTTTTACATAGAAAAGTCTGCTTAAAAAAAATCTATATGTATACCAGACCGACATCCCCTCAAGGGAGTTGCTGAAACACCTATCTCTAATTTATCTTAAATTGTCAAAATATTCACAGTTCAAAGTGATCACTCACAAGTGCTTGTAGTATTGTTTGTACTCTTACTTGTAAGTGATGGATCAGTGAATGTCAGAGGGACACAATTGTTTACCTAATTTGCAAGTACTTATAGTTATAACTCATAAAAATAATTTCTTTTTGGTTGAATGTTCAGAACAAAGTGTGTTTAACAAAATATGTAAAGCATTCCGTAAATTCTTGAATTATTTGTTTTTGGTGAAATGATGTAATTTTCTCTTTAATTTTGTAATATGAACTTATTAATGTCAGTGGGGCCTTGTTAACAAAATTATGTTAACAAAACTAATGTAAGATGTAATTAATTATAATGTACATATAACCACATTTAGTCTGTCATTAACTTTTTACTCAAACTTAATTTCAAAACAAGAAGTAGTAGGCTACAGAGAACCACACAGCCCACCACACTAAGGCACCACAAACACTTGCACTCTGGCTGCCTCGGGTTGTGTATCAATATATTTTTTTCCGTATAGTTGCAAATCTGGAAGTCACTGACTTTCATTGTTATAATGAATTTCTCTAATAAACTTGAATCCATGTCGAAATGATCAAATATAAATCTCTTGTTACGAAAATTTGTTTTGTCAAGTCATGGTTCACTAACGTCAATGATATTCATAATTTCATCGTTTCAATACCTACAAAGCCAATGACGCTGAAGTTCATGAATGAGGTAAAAAAAAAATAAAAAGAGGTGCCTGTGGTGTGTCTGGCAGCGCGGGAGAGCGTGAGGGTGTGGTGGGAGCACCCGCACGCGCGACACAGGCAGCGCACACCACGCTGTGCACGTGTAGCCGCTGCGGGGTACGGCTGGATCCACGTGCTGCTCCCGCCACCGCCTGTGACAACACAAAACCTTCTTCAAGTGTGCACGTATGGCATCTTCTGCAAGAGTATCACAGTGACAGTGTGTGTGGATATCAGTTGATCACGGCAGGAGCCGCGTCACATGGAATTGCAGTATGGAAATACTTACATTGCGCCTTTTAAGAATCATCACATTTGAAAACTGGTGTTGCCGCGTCAGAACCAGTGCTGCTGCCTCACTAATCACTGCCGCGTCAACACCATCATTACATCACCAATAACTTACACTAATGACACTCAACGAGGTGTGTTCTGAGAGACAAACTACGTGACCTTTAGGTACACGCACGCGCGGGAGGATTAGGCTGATGGTGATGGGTGATGGGCAGTGCGAGGGAGGGAAGACGATAACCCACACGCTGGTATTACAACTGAACCCACCACCACACCACACCCATTACTTGACACCACACTTTCATAACCACCCCGGCCTTGCCCTTATCCACACTATCCATGCCCATGCTACTTGTTGATGTCTCGTTGAGTGGGCGGCAGGGTGTAGCAGGAAGTTGTTTGGTGTCACTGAGGCTGAAGACGTGCGTGTCTCACAGATGAATGACAAACGACATGGATATGTCATCGTCTGTCGCGTCCCAGGCAATGCACGGCTCCCATGCCTTATACACGGTACTTCCTTGTTCCGGAGATGATGGAGATGAATTTGAGTGCACGCTTCACGCCCCTACGCCCACAGATTATTGTGTTAAGCACGCAGCGTCGACGGAGGCCTCTTCGACATGGCTTGTAGGGGGTCAACAGCCGCGGGATTGTAGTGCACGTGAATCAAGAAGCTGTGAAGGGGATATAGGTTTTTTTAATGTACTTTTTAACCTTCTCCTTTTGTAATTCTCTCTTCCTCCTCCTCCTCCTCGCTTATTTGCTTTCTGGAGGGTTGAGGCGGGGGCGTGGGCGTGTGTGGGTCCCTTGAACGTTGCAGCATTGGATAAGGCATTGCGCAGGACCACCAACAAGAAGTGTGCTATTTGTCATCTTTTTTTTTGGTCTTGTTTTGCTTCACAGTGCCATGTTTGCAGCTAAACTTTAACATTTACACCCGATAAACATTGATTTGAGGAAGCATTCGGTGTCCTCCATTCCGATTAATTTTCAGTTAGCTGGTATATATATATTTTTTTACGTCAATCTTTTTACGATGTATGATAGTTTTTATATATTTATATTTGTCATTTTTGAAGTGTAACATTGTGTATATTGATTCATATTTCAGGTAAAAGTAATAATATAAAAAAAACGAAAAAAAACTTTGAAAAAATAGAACGTTTAAGAGACGGTGAAATAATAAAAGTGAAAAATAGAAAAGAAACAGAAAACAATAATGTGGAAAAAGGACATAGACTTAGACCGAAAATGAACAAGTGACAACGCCTCGACGCAATATTTGGGGAACTGGTGACCTTTGTGCGTGATAACTTTTAGCAAGTGACCTTTTTACCTGGTGACCTCCGTGCTTGGTGATGGTCATCTTCCCGGACAGCGGCTGAACAAGAGGTATGTTATTGATTCCTTGATTTGATGTTTATTATTATCATTACTATTATTATTATTACTATTATTATTATTGAATGCATGTTGTTGAGATGAAAAAAAGTACTCGATATGAAAGTAAACCAACAAAAACAATGAAGTAATGATTAAAACAAACGAATAAAAAATAAAGAAAGCGCAATGAAAGATAAACTAAACAAAAAACGAGTGAAAAAAAACAAAAAACACTAAGAGAAACTATATGAAACCCCAACACCAAATATAGATAGATCGTCGACAAGCTAAAGAAACATTCCATGCTTACTACACTCCTTATCATCTGTAAAGTGTTTGTGCTTTTCTAGCTGGGTGATTCTACCATGGAGGAGATTATTATAGGTAGAAGGGGGAAAAGTAAGAGGAGGGAGGGAGTACTATAGGGCGGGAGGTAGGTAGACGGTGGTAGTATGGTGGTCACGCAAAGTACTTCTCGGGACCTTCTGCGTGACTCAACTATCGATTAACTGGTCATGAAGAGAAGGAGACTCAAGATGTATTGTACGTACATCATTCTCCCATAACCTTACGATGCACACACTGTAGCAGGGTCGCGCATCTTACCGTGAATATTATTATCGTATGCGTATAATCAGAAAGAGAGAGAGAGAGAGAGAGAGAGAGAGAGAGAGAGAGAGAGAGAGAGAGAGAGAGAGAGAGAGAGAGAGAGAGAGGGGAGAGCGACAGGTGAAGGAGGATGGAGGGAGAGGCATGTGAGGGGGACAAAAGAGGAACGGGTGGTAAGCAGGGGAGAGTAAAGGAGGGAGAGGGAGAGAGGAAAGGGGGGTTGGACAGGTGTGAGTCGCTGGACAGGAACCGATCAATAACGACAATATATAGAATACGTACGAGTCTCCCGTTTTTTCCATATTTCCTGGGCATGAGTTAGATAAATATGCTGTGTAAATTTCCACCCATAGGATGTAGGAATATGGTTTGTAAAGGATAACTGGTTTTATAAGCGGAAATATTTTGATAGTGTTCTTTTTATTTTGTTGTGTGTACGTACGTGTGTATGTGTGTGTGTGTGTGTGTGTGTGTGTGTGTGTGTGTGTGTGTGTTTCCGTGTAGCGAGTCGATATCGCTAAGGTTGAGGATGTACGATGCTTCCTACTAAACTATCGCATGCACATTATCAGTACGTAGTGGCGGTTTATAGAGTGAGGAAAGAGGGGAAACAAATGAAAAGGTTTATTCAAATATTCAAATTATTTCTAGTCTGTTTTTTTTTACAATATACTTTGTTCCAAAAAATAAATGGCTGATAAAGATATATTTATTTTTGATACATTTGACTTTTTTTTATTTTTATTTGTCTATATTTTCGAAGTGCAAACCTACTATGGCCTTGATAAGTGTGATAATCCTTATGATAATCGCGACCAGTTCTCTCTCTCTCTCTCTCTCTCTCTCTCTCTCTCTCTCTCTCTCTCTCTCTCTCTCTCTCTCTCTCTCTCTCTCTCTCTCTCTCTCTCTCTCCTCTGCAGTCACCTTTGATTGCCTTTTGACAACTCAAGTGAAAGTTTCGGCAAGAAATTTCCGATCTCAAGGTCAAGTTTCACACAGAGAGAGAGAGAGAGAGAGAGAGAGAGAGAGAGAGAGAGAGAGAGAGAGAGAGAGAGAGAGAGAGAGAGAGAGAGAGAGAGAGAGAGAGAGAGAGAGAGAGAGTCTTCAGCAATTGCCGGATGGAAGATGAAGAGAAGAATGAGAGGGGAGGATAGCGGATGCAGGAGGGAGAGGAAGAGAGGAGGGAGAGAGGAAGGGAAAGAGGATAGATAAAACGGAGGAAAGAAAGGAAAGGAAGTGAGGGAGAAAGTAGGACAGGAAGCAGGATAAGTATATAGTAGTAATAGTAGTAGTAGTAGTAGTAGTAGTAGTAGTAGTAGTAGTAGTAGCAGTAGTAGTAATAGTAGTAATAGAAGAAGTAACTAATCGTAAAGGTAAAAGTTAAAAATAGTTATGGTTTATGATAATGGTAATAGTAGTAGTAGTAGTAGTAGTGATGGTGATAGTAGTGGTGGTGATGGTGGTGGTGGTGATAGTAATGGTGGTGATTGTGGTGGTCAGTAGTACCCACGTCAATAATACACAAGAAAGGGCGCGTCTGTGGGGAAAACTGAAGAGGGAAGCATGGGTGTTAAGTTATTCATGCTGCCATTTCGGAGCCCAGGAGCCGATAGAAGGGGAAGGGACCGAGGGAGGGAGGCGGGGAGGGGCAGAAACCATGAGAGAGAGAGAGAGAGAGAGAGAGAGAGAGAGAGAGAGAGAGAGAGAGAGAGAGAGAGAGAGAGAGAGAGGAGAGGGAAAATTCATATATGGACGAAAGGAAGAAGAGGAGGAGGAAGAGAGAGAAAAAAAGGAAGAGAGGCAGGATAGATATTACATGGAGGAAGGGAGGAAAGTGTCTCGTGTAGAGGGAGAGAAGAAAGGAAACTAGAGGAAGGGAAAGAGGATGAGGGAGGAACGGAGGGAAGGGCGTGACGACTAGAAGGAACAAGAGTGGCTTCCTTCACGTCCTGCGAGGAGGAGGAGGAGGAAGAGGAGGAGGAGGAGAGAGGGGGAGTAGTAGTAGTGCATTGATTCACTGTTCGTCATTTACTTTTCATTCAGTCATCCCTTAAATCTTCCTCTTTGACTTCTTGATAAATAAGTGAAAGAGGAAATGAATGATGGTGAAATTCTTGCTTGTGGGTGATTTCAACTGTGAGGGAAATAGTGATATGAAGGAAGGAAGGAAGGAAGGAAGGAAGGAAGGAAGGAAGGAAGATGGTGTGAAGGAATACATACATTAAGAACAGTTATTTATTGTTATTGTTATTGCTGTTCTTCTTCTTCTTTCTCTAATATCTTCTGTTATCCATTCGTTTTGCCTTTCGTATTTTTTTTTGAGTTATAATCAAAACCATATGAGAATAAATGTGAAAACAGATTATTAAAGAAAAAAAATATAAGTAGACAAAACAAAGTCAAAAGTTCATAAAAAAACATAAGAAAACCAACATGTTTCTAATCTTTTATAATTTGATTTATTCTCTCTCTTACACTTTCTCTCTTTTTTATTATTCTTTTTATACGTATCTCTTTCTCTCTCATTCCTGTTCATCCGTCTTGCCCTCCTCCTCCTCCTCCTCCTCCTCCTCCTCCTCCTCCTCCTCCTCCTCCTCCTCCTCCCTCTGCTTCCTCTCTCCTCCCGTGTCCTACCTTGAATCAGTCTGAGGATGTGAAGTGTCCTTATAACATTATGTGACGAGCGGATATAAGGGAAGTGACTTTGAATGCATGTATGAATCTCTCTCTCTCTCTCTCTCTCTCTCTCTCTCTCTCTCTCTCTCTCTCTCTCTCTCTCTCTCTCTCTCTCTCTCTCTCTCTCTCTCTCTCTCTCTCTCTCTCTCTCCGGATGCAGCGAGAAACCCTGTCAAGTCTTCTTCTTCCTGTGCAGAAAAACTATACTCAACGTAACTCAGACATGTCCAAACTTATACAGAAACTCACCCAGCCATCCACTCACGCCCACGCCAGCCCACCCTCGCCTCGCCTCGCCTTCACGCCCACCCACAAACACCTACACCCTCAAACACACTCCCACACACATCCCTACAGGCACGCCCATCCTGTAGCATGTGTTTTTTTGTTCCCAGACACACCTTAACTCCCATCCTATCAACGTGTTTACACCCACGGCCGCCCACAACCACCCACAACCACCCACAACCACCCACAACCACCCAACACTGCCCACAACAACCCACGACCGCCCACAACCACCCACACCTCCCCCAAAATTCACCCATGGGTATTCAAAGACTCCTCACCCATTTCATTTTCATTCTCGCAGACTCACCTCTCCCACTCTTACTTTCGCTTGTTTTGAGTGGCCACTTCTTACTCTCTGACTCATAAACTGTGACGGAAGAGGTGAAGGAGAGAGAGAATGAGAGCGAGAGAGAGAGAGAGAGAGAGAGAGAGAGAGAGAGAGAGAGAGAGAGAGAGAGAGAGAGAGAGAGAGAGAGAGAGAGAGAGAGAGAGAGAGAGATACATACCTCATACATACATACATGCATACATATGTACATACACAAACACACACAGTAACACGAACACAAAGTCCTTGAGTCCATATATAACTAAACTGTTATCATCAGTAGGGGAGAGAGACGTACACAATACACACACACACACACACACACACACACACACATACGTACAGACACACACATACATACACATACACACACCTGCGTACACACAGGCGGAACGGATCACACGCAACAAACAAACACGAGAGCAGGTGTGCATAAACTTCCTCCTCCTCCTCCTCCTCCTCCTCCTCCTCCTCCTCCTCCTCTCGTTATCAGAACAGACATATTTCACCTGTTTCACACCTTAACTAATTAATCTAAACACACCTGAGGAACATAACATCAAGCATTGGAATTTAAAGGAGGAGGAGGAGGAGGAGGAGGAGAAGGAGAAGGAGAAGCAGGAGAAGGAATAGAGTAACAGATAGGAGAAATATTTTTGTAATAACTAGTGACTGACGACACATAAATTTCTCTCTCTTCAACCTTCACGCCCCTCCTCCTTCCCCGGCCTAGTTCCTCTGTGTCTCCCCACCCACGCCCACACCTCAGGCAGCCTTTTCCTCCTGATGGTGTTGATGAGCGTGGCTGGATGATGGCTGCTCATCCGGCTCAACGAGGTGACTAATTCGTGACGTCTCTCTGTCACCGTCAAGATTAACGTTTATTTATTCTTTTGTAAATAAAAAAAAAGACTGATTAAGAAATACAGAAGACGAAATTAAGGGAAAAAAAGAAGTGATTAACAACTGGTCTTTTATGTGTTTAAATATCATTGCTTTTTTTATTTATTTTTTAGTTCATTAGATGTAATTGAAATTTCATCCGCCCTTTAGTGGTTTTAAAAGTGGTTTCTATTATGTAAGTTCTTATATATTTTGTTCTTTTTCCTCTTTTTTATACATTGTCATCACTTAATGTTTGGCAAGAGGACGAATTCTGCGACGTAGCCACTGCCTCTGACCACAACGAGAACGACAAGTGGGAGAGAATTACAGTATGGCGGAGACTTGTGTGCAGATGATGACAGGGAAAAGCGATCATTATGAACAACTGGTGTTACAATAGTAATCTCACATCACTAACAGCACCAAATGGGTTTAAATTGACCATTACATCCCACCGCATCTGTTTAGAATCACGTAAACTCTGAGGTCATGTTAGTATAGAGTAAATGTATAGCTTTCTAACACCCTGACATGACATAATACAAGCTGGAGGTGTGTATACTAGTCACATACAGGTAATAGGTGTCTTGATAGCTTCACAGATAAATGAGACAGTGAATGAAACAGTGAATCAAACAGTGAATCAAACAGTGAATCAAACAGTGAATCTTCTGAGGTCACAACGGCTTAGCTCATTACCATTAGTCCTGCAGTAGAAGGTATTACCACAGCCGTGAATTCTCATCTTCCTCCTTCATCCTGTCATGGGAAGACGCTCCAATATGAGTCCCAGCATCCTCCTCCCATGCAAGCACCCACGCATACACACACACACACGCACGCACACACACGCACGCACACACACGCACGTATCTCCAAGGGCGGGAAGAAAATGGTAACCTCCTTATCCTGATTTATTTTCAAGTGAAGTAACAACCATCTGTTCTCTTCTTCCTCCTCTTCTATCTCTTCCTCCTCCTCCTCCTCCTCCTCCTGGACTCCACCTTCACCCCTCGGCCCAGGTAACATAGGTGTGGTAATGCATTGTGAACGTACCTGAGGCAAGAGATGATATTAAGAAAACTTGTTACGTTAATATGCATCACGAGACCTTTTTTTTTCCTATGTCGTCAGGAAGTAATATTATAGTACTAATAATGACTTTTTTTCTATTCTCTCTCATTCTCTCTCTCTCTCTCTCTCTCTCTCTCTCTCTCTCTCTCTCTCTCTCTCTCTCTCTCTCTCTCTCTCTCTCTCTCTCTCTCTCTCTGTCTCAGTCGAGCGAAGCGATGTCTCGTTTTCACTCGACCTTTCAGAAGTATTTGTCACACCATTGTTGTTCTGCGGTTGTGTGTGTGTGTGTGTGTGTGTGTGTGTGTGTGTGTGTGTGTGTGTGTGTGTGTGTGTGTGTGTGTGTGTGTGCTAAATCAACGCATCGACACTGACCTGAAGGAGCTGTGTGTTTATTATAAAGTGACAAGGCAAGTTTTTTATTATTATTTTTTCTTTCTTTACCTTCGTAGTTTTCTTTCGTATCAATTTTGTTTTGATTTTACGTGAATGTAGTTTGGACTTTGGACTTCATAACCTCGACCTACTACTACTACTACTACTACTACTACTACTACTACTACTACTACTACTACTACTACTATTACTACTATTACTACTACTACTATTACTATTTTCTTTCTGTCTCATTCTGTTTCCCTTACTAAAGAGGATGGGGGAGGAGGAGGAGGAGGAAATCATAGAAGAGAAAAGCACTGAGGGTGAGGCGGAGGAAAACAAAATATAAATAATAATAACGATAATAATAATGATAATAATGCGGAAGTGAAAAGACAAAGCTGGAACCAAAATTCTTAAGTAAATGACACAATTAATAATAAATAAAAAAAGAATCACGATAAGCGAACAACATAACGTTAAAAAAATTGCCAAGTCTTATTATTTCTTTTGTTTTCTTATTCGTTTTGGTTACATGGAAGTTTTTAATAATAATAATAATAATAATAATGCAATGAGGTGACAATAACATAAGAATATTTTCACACGATCAGCTAAATTATTATCATTTGAGGCTCATTGTTGTAGTGGCGACGCTTGAGATCAGAATTTTTACATGCATTTTATATTTTCATCTTACGTCTCATGGAAGAAAATGAACACAAATGACAAAAAATGAAGAGAGAAAGCAGTTATTTATTAGATTTTCTCTCTCAAGGACTACTACTACTACTACTACTACTACTACTACTACTACTACTACTACTACTACTACTACTACTACTACTACTACTACTACTACTACTACTACCTTCCTTCATTAAGCTTGAGCAGGTGTTAATATTCCCACCGGAAGTTTACCTGGGTCGTGGGTCAGTCATTTCCTAATTAATATGGGTCTGGCTCCCTCATCACCTGTCCTGTTACCCTCTCCTCCCTCCCTTTGTTTCCCCTCCCTCTCTCTCTCTCTCTCTCTCTCCCTCCTTTCCCACCTGCCTCCCTTTACTCCCTTCCCTTTTCTGTCTCCCCTTTTTCCCTCCATCTCATCTGTCTTTCTCTCTCTCTACCAGTCTTTCATTCCCTTTTCCCTTCCTTTCCCTCCCACTTGCCTCTCTTCTGTGTATGAAACGTTATCCCCTCTCTCTATTTTTTTCCCTTCCTCTTTCCCCTTCTCTCGCCCTCCCTCCCTCCCTCCCTCCATTCCTTTCTCCATAATCCCCTCCCTCTCTCTTTGACGATCCCAACCCACTCTCTTTTCTCTCTCTCTCTCTCTCTCTCTCTCTCTCTCTCTCTCTCTCTCTCTCTCTCTCTCTCTCTCTCTCTCTCTCTCTCTCTCTCTCTCTCTCTCTCTCTCATATCAATTTCTGCTTCACTCTAGTCTACACGCCCTTCCTTTCCTTTCCTCCCTCCCTTCCTCCCTCCCTTCCTCCCTTCCCTCCCTTCCTTCCTTCCTCCCTCCCTTCCTCTCCGTGTTTTGGGCAGTCACCAGAGAGCAATATAATTATCTCTTATTGATCATTGGGTAATTATAAGGTTACAAGGGAAAAGAGAGCTGTGTGGGTGTGTGTGTGTGTGTGTGTGTGTGTGTGTGTGTGTGTGTGTGTGTGTGTGTGTGTGTGTGTGTGTGTGTGTGTGTGTGATTGTTTATTCTAATTATTGCGTTTAACGAGATGGAGACAAATAAAAAAAAAGAAGTAAGAGGTCATTAGAAAATAAAGAAAATGAATTAACCTTTACTTTATTTTTCTATTTGTAACTTTGAACTTCAGGAATTTCATCGCCTGATTTGTGTTTTTTTCTTTTTCAATGTTTTGTTTCACTTTTATATTCGTTAATGAAGGGAAGTGATGTGAAGGAAGGTTAAGAGGAGTGACGCTTTAGTATAACGAACACACACACACACACACACACACACACACACACACACACACACACACACACACACACACACACACACACACACACACGCACACGCTTCCTTACTTCTCTATATGTTCAATGTATGTGTGTTAGAGAAAGAGAGATTAAAGGAGATGGAAGAGAAAATGAATATAATATAAAATGCAGGTAGCATATCCTATCTCAACAGCAAATATAACCTGATTTCATATACTTATACTTTTAACCATTACTAACACTCCTCTATATGTGTAATAAATCGCTATATTTCCATTGTTTCCAGAGTAGACATGGTTCGTGGAGGGATGGCTGGTGTTGCTGCCACCAGGGCGACGCTACTGCTATTGTTGTTGTTGACTTTCATCAGCTATCCAGGTAAGTTTAGTGAGGCTGGCGGGAAAGTCGACTGTATTCCATCATCATTCGTTACAAAAAGTCGACATTATCAACATTATCACTCGTTCCAAAAAGAAAAGAATAAATTAAACTTGGATGACCATTGTTTAACGTTGTGATATCTGGTTTCTGGACTTTCTCGGCTCATGAGGAGGCGAAAATTTTGTAAAGAATGACAGATGTGTTGAAAATTCAGGTGTGTGTGTGTGTGTGTGTGTGTGTGTGTGTGTGTGTGTGTGTGTGTGTGTGTGTGTGTGTGTGTGTGTGTGTGTGTGTGTGCAGTATGGGTTGACTGTCTGGATGATTAATTAGGTGTTGGTTGGAGTGTCTGGCTGACTGGCTGGCTGACTGTTCGGTTCGTTGGTTGTGAAGCTGGATGGCTGGATGAGTGTGTGTCTGTCTGTCTGGGTGAGTGGGTGGGTGGCTGGCAGAGGAAAGTGATCATTGTAAAGAGAGGTTCGTGTCCAGCAGATAGCAGTTAATTGAAAGAAAGTGAAATGTTAAAAGACCACAGCACACCACAGCACAGCACAGCACGTGTCTGAATGTCAAAACGTTATAGACTTCCGTGAACGACTTTTGAATAACTTGAATAATTTTTACGTTGGCATTGCGTCACGTACTGAACTAAAAAAGAGAGAGAGAGAGAGAGAGAGAGAGAGAGAGAGAGAGAGAGAGAGAGAGAGAGAGAGAGAGAGAGAGAGAGAGAGAGAGAGAGAGAGAGAGAGAGAGAGAGAGAGAGAGAGAGAGAGAGAGAGAGAACAACAAAATTGATATAGTTTGTTATTGTAAATTTTCACATCCTATCCTTCACGGTCTTGGGAATGTGAAAATTACTTTACTGAACTCTCTTGATTTCATTCTGTTTGTCATGCTTGTCTTTTGTTCACTCTCTGCGCGATATATTTTTTTTTATTTTATTATTATTTTTTTAAGTTAGAATTAGTTTTACGTGTGTATGTTTTTTTTTCTTTAGTTTTTTTTTACTATTACTTTTTCCTCTCTGTGTGTTTTATGTTATGTGGGTTTCGAATGCTTTTTTAACACTCTATTGATCCTCTTTTTTTTTTTTTTAGGTCATTCGAATTTGCTATTGTATCGTTTATATTTTTTCTTCTTCTTATACTAGTTTTGTTTTCTTTTGTTTTCACTTGTTGTTTTAGTTTTTTTTTTCTGTTTGTTATTATATCGGTTCTTTGAGATTTTAAGAGGAGGAGGAGGAGGAGGAGGAGGAGGAGGAGGAGGAGGAGGAGGAGGAGGAGGAGGAGGAGGAGGAGGAGGAGGAGGAGGAGGAGGAGGAGGAGGAGAGGAAAAAAAAAGTAGAGGAGGAAGTTGAAAGGTATAGTAGCATAGTTAACCATGTGTGAAGAAACAGGTGCACACACACACACACACACACACACACACACACACACACACACACACACACACACACACACACACACACACACACACACACACACACACACACACACACACACGTAAAGGAAGTCCTAATGCATGTACACACACCATCAAGCACGTGCTGTTTCCGTACATGAAGTAACGCTAATGACGCATGTTACGGTATGTGTGTGTGTGTGTGTGTGTGTGTGTGTGTGTGTGTGTGTGTGTGTGTGTGTGTGTGTGTGTGTGTGTGTGTGTATGTGTGTGTGTCTGTGTCAGAGTTAATTTTCACGGCATTTTCCTCTTCCTTTCACACGAGTTACAACCTTGAATTGTACCCACGACTGTGTCCTTTGAGCGAGAGAGAGAGAGAGAGAGAGAGAGAGAGAGAGAGAGAGAGAGAGAGAGAGAGAGAGAGAGAGAGAGAGAGAGAGAGAGAGAGAGAGAGAGAGAGACACTACCCCCCCAACAAAAAACACAAAAAACCATGAACTTTCCTCAACATTTTTTTACCCAATTACAAAACTAAAGAAATATCAAAACAAACGTAACGAACAATCTCAAAATTAAACACGATGATAATTGCTGATAATTAACTCTCTTTAACGTCATTTTAAAGCGAAGGTAAGGGCGGGACACACCCTCTTTAAGGTCTGAATACCGACTTAAGTGAAAGGTGTGACTCCTGACGGCGAGGCTGAAGGAGGAGGAGGAGGAGGAGGAGGAGGAGGAGGAGGAGGAGGAGGAGGAGGAGGAGGAGGAGGAGGAGGAGGAGGAGGAGGAGGAGGTGACTAAGGTGATTTACTTGTATGATAATGCGTTTTGAGAGAGAGAGAGAGAGAGAGAGAGAGAGAGAGAGAGAGAGAGAGAGAGAGAGAGAGAGAGAGAGAGAGAGAGAGAGAGAGAGAGAGAGAGAGAGAGAGGAATAAAAAAAAATCAATTGGGTCATTGTATGTGTCTTTCTCACCTTTCACAAGTCAATTGTTGGCAGTGAAGTGTGGAGACTGTGTGTGTGTGTGTGTGTGTGTGTGTGTGTGTGTGTGTGTGTGTGTGTGTGTGTGTGTGTGTGTGTGTGTGCTAATTTTCCTTCTCCTTTCCTTTGTATCTATATCCCTTAAACTCCCATAACTATACATACATTCATTATTCTACATCCATCCTTATCATCACCTCATTCTCACCCTAAAATCTCACCTTCCTAACCCTCCATCTCACCCTCTTACATACTCACCCTAATGTATCCTCCTCCAGCATCAGGGTGTGAGTGGGGTGACAGGGAGGAGCTGCGTCGCTTCATAAGGGTGAGAGAGGATGCTAAGGTTGGACACATCCTCTTCAGCATCAACGCCACACATCCCCGTCTTCTTCGCCTCACCCCGCTGGCCCAGGAGCCTGATGGGGTGTTTGAGGTGGTAGGAGAAGGCAGGCAAGGGAAGGTGGTGGTAGCAGCGCCTCTACAGCCTCTTATATTGGGCCCTTCACCTGTAATTAAGATGTCCCTCACCTGTGGAAATAATACGGTAAGTGTGTGTGTGTGTGTGTGTGTTAATCTTGTTTCGTGTGAAGAATGTGTTTATTATTATTATTATTATTATTAGTAGTAGTAGTATTAGTATTTGTATTTGTATTAGTATTTGTATGACTTATACCAAATATACTTGAAAAAGATAACGTATAAATATGAGAGAAATCGCTGAAACAAAACCTCTTTAGAAAACGTATTAAAATGACTTGAAAAATTAAATAAGAATGGCCAAGGCATATTAAAATGACTCCCACAAAAAAAATCACAATAAGAGAAAGACGCATTCAAAAATTATTGAAATGGCTCAAACAAAATGTCATTGAAAACATGCAACTCATACATAACAAAAAAAAAGAGAACCACATTTTAATCCCAAATTTAAATCTCCTTTAAGCTCACAACCAAAAGAAAGAAAAAGTGGAAAGTGTAAACATTCCTTACACAGTTTACCAAGAATTTCTATTTAGACTCAGGGCTTCAGAATTCCGTCAGATCAGTTTGGAGACGAGAGAAAGTTTGAAGCCCAAGCGTTCCGTAAATGTTCCA
>JAPQNM010000008.1:14365856-14403356 GCA_029783475.1 Metacarcinus magister | reverse complement strand
TAATATTTATTTTTATCATTAATATTTATTTTTATCATTAATATTTATTTTATCATTAATATTTATTTTATAAATATAATATTATGATAAAAATAATATTGATGATAAAAATAAATATTGATGATAAAAATAAATATTGATGATAAAAATAATATTATGATAAAATAAATATTAATGATATAAATGAATATTAATGATAAATTTAAATATTAATGATAATAATAATTATTATATGATCAAAAATAATATAATGATCAAAAATATTTATATCATAATATTATTTAAAATATAATATTAATGATAATAAATATTAATGATAAAAATAAATATTAATGATAAAAATAAATATTAATGATAAAAATAAATATTAATGATAAAAATAAATATTAATGATATATATAAATATTAATGATAAAAATAAATATTGATGATAAAAAATAAATAATAATATATAATAAAAATATATAATAATGATATAATATATAATAATGATATAAATAAATAATGATGATAAAAATAGATAATGATGATAAAAATAAATAATGATAAAAATAAATAATGATGATAAAAATAAATAATGATAAAAATAAATATTGACGATAAAAATAAATATTAATGATAAAAAATAAATATTGATGATAAAAATAAATATTGATGATAAAAATAAATATTGATGATAAAAATAAATATTGATGATAAAAATAAATATCAATGATAAAAATAAATAATAATGATATAAATAAATATTAATGATAAAAATAAATATTAATGATAATAATAAATATTAATGATAAAAATAAATAATAATGATAAAAATAAATATTAATGATAAAAATAAATATTAATGATAATAATAAATATTAATGATAAAAATAAATAATAATGATAAAAATAAATATTAATGATTTTTTTTATAGTCTATCCGATGAGCTGCGTCAAGTTGCCAATGGCACATTTTTACAGAATATTTGCATCCAAGATATATTGTGTATAGAAAGAAAAATATTTTTCCTCTATTCTTCAGATCGTTGTGAGTTGATAAAGAAAAATTTGAATAAAATCATAATTTTTTAAAAAATCTATAAATCGAACACTTAGAAAAGACCTCGGCAGTGTAAGGGTTAAGAGTTCCCTTTAATATATGTACGTCTCTCCTACAGGTGTCCGTGCCCGTGACTGTGTACGTGGACGATGTGAACGACCACGCGCCAGTCTTCCTTGCCGAGAATATCACAGTTACCGTAGACGAGCTTACGCCAGTCGGTACGCTTTCTATAACAGTCTTACGCTTATATTTACTGGGCTAACACAACCAAATACAGCTTACCTAACACACACGTCATTTACAAATCAACTTTCCTATAGCTATATAATCATAAACTCCATAATTAAGATTCTAAATACCCATAAACTTTCCTCATTAGTCTGCAAAGAGGGAAAAAAAGTACTTTTACCACCACTGTTCCCTTCCTTCAGGCCTTCCGATACTGCCAGTGATACAGACGAGTGACGCAGACCGCCCCAACACCGCTAACTCGGAGGTGGAGCTGCAGATTGTGAGGGGCAACGAGGATAGTTACTTCACATTGGCGGACAGGAAGCGTGGGACGGTGACTCTTGCGCGGAGCCTCGACTATGATGCAGGGCCGAGGGGATTCCTGCTGGAGGTGGTGGCTAAGGTGAGAGAGAGAGAGAGAGAGAGAGAGAGAGAGAGAGAGAGAGAGAGAGAGAGAGAGAGAGAGAGAGAGAGAGAGAGAGAGAGAGAGAGTGTCCTGTACATGATAGAAAACGAATGATATTATTAAAAAAAAGAAGAAATTGTATATACCGCACACACAAAAAGGTTAAATTCAATATAAGAACACATTTTCTTCCCTCCCTTTCCCTCCTTTCCCTCCCTCCTTTTTTTCCCTCCCTTCCCTCCCTTTTCTTCCCTCCCTCCGCCGCAGGACATGGGCACGCCAACACTCAGCTCCTCAAGTACAGTGAAAGTAATAGTGCTAGACGCTGACGACCTGCCTCCCCGCTTCACCCACAGCCGCTACCACGCTAAGCTCGCAGAACACCCTGAACCTGACCTTGTAAGTAGCGATTTTCCTGATTGTATTACTTAGCTTATTAGGTAAAGTTAGATAAAGTTAGACAGATGTACATAGAGATAAATAGAGAGGAATGTACATGCTCCCTACTCAATGTTATGTATAGTAGCTGATCTATCTTTATGGTACAATTACTAATACATGTAACATCACTCATCCACCTCCTCCTCCTCCTCATCCACCTAGGGAGTGAAGGTGCTGCAGGAGGTGGAGGTGCTTCCCGCTGGCCTTCGTGCAGTTGATGGGGACGCTGGACAAAACATCTCCGTCCGCTACTCCCTGGTGGACACTCCTGCCTCTAGTCTCTTCTCGATCGACCCTGTCTCCGGGCGGCTCTTCCTCACCTCACATCTAGACAGGGAGAGTCTCGCTGATCCTTCCCTCACCCTACACGTTCGAGCTGAGCAGGTTAGGATGCAATGCAGAAATAATAATACCATTGCTTATACTTTTTAATATACGTTCTACTTATACCACTATTTTTTTTTTATACTTACTACCACTACATAATGGTAAAAACAGTCTCTACAGCAAATTATTACTATTATAACACTTTTTTTTCGCTATTATCAGTGAAAAAATGTACAAAATCATGATTATAAACTAATTTCACTCTGTATCCTTTATGTTTAGCGTTTCATAACACTTACATCGTCTTATTTAACATTTTCCTTCACGACACACGAGTTAGACTTCCTTGAGGTGACTATTACATCCACCTGAGTGACTTTGGTGTTGGCAGGTGAACGACGCCAGGAAGGTGGGGTCGAGTGTGGTGGTGGTGGAGGTGCAGGATGTGAACGACAACCTGCCTCGCTTCTCTCAAAACGTGTACTCCGTGTCTATCATTGAGAACCTTCCTACCTCCTTCAGCGTAATGCAGGTGTCCGCCTCTGACCCTGACGAGGTAGGGGCTTGTTGTTATTATTGTTCTTGTTCCACTTCTATTTTTTTTAGGTGTAGTATCAGTAGTAGTAGTAGTGGGTGTGGTAATGGTATATTCTACTCATACATTATCATAATATTCCTTCATTATCCCGCACATATATGGATGAAGTTTAATAGTTTCCGTCACACCATCCTTTCCCTCTCTCCCAGGGCGTGAATGGTGCTTTTAGTTACCATTTAGTGGGTGGCAGCGGCGCCTTAGCGATCAACCCTCAATCTGGCTGGCTGACGGTGGCGAACCATAGCTTGCTAGACCGAGAGGAGTTCCCAGTCATCAACATAAGAGTGTGTGCAGACCAGCTGGCGCCCTTAGCAGCAAGGGACGGCCGCGCATACACTCCTGCACACACGGAGAAGCCTAAGACGCCTACAGAGGAACCCAAGACGCCTGTAGAGGAAGTTAACACACCTGTGGAGGAATTTGAAACGACAACAGAGGAACTAGAAGTGACGACCTCAACGGAGTACTTGGGAGGCTTAGAAGATATCACTGAAGCCACGACTCTTCACGACGACACAGGGGAAGGTGCAACGACCCAAGAGGCGACGACTGAGCTGCCAGAAACGACGGTGTGGGAGGGACTGTACGGCGCCGTCCCTACCCTCGTGACGGCGCCCCTGCTGAGGAAAGTGGGGAGGCCGAGGGGCAGCACTAGGGGACGAGGCTTCACTGAGACGCCGCCGGTGACGAGGCAGAGGCAGAGGATTCCATTACGTAGCAGACGAAGACGAGCGAAGAGGAACAGTGAGGGCACTCGTGGTGGGTATTCCTATCTGACCAAGAGAGAAACTACTGCAGAAGGGAAGAGAGATGAAGACCTTGAAGCGAGGAGAGGTGACGGTAATGTGCGCGTGTTCCTGAGAGTGCAAAGAATCGATCCCAACTCAACCAATACCCAGAAGGAGACACCTGAGGGCGATATAACCAATCCTGAAGAAGATACAACCTCGCCACCAGAACCTGAGAACACACTTGGTCACTCAAGGCACAAGCCACCTACAGGAGCCTTCCAGTGGGGGGAGACGCGGCGCAGGGGACACAGATCCACTAACACCACGCAGGAGGAGGAAAGAGATGCCTCGGTGCCCCAGTCGTGGTCATGTGTTAGAATTGAACTCAACCTCCTAGACGCCAACGACAACAATCCAATGTTCCTGCCGACCAATCAGTACTCCTTTACCATCACCGAGAACGCCAGGCCGGGGGACCTTATAGGATCGGTAAGTAAAGGATGTGTCGTGTTTTTGACCTTCAATACCTTACCTTGACGTAATCCTTAGTGACGTAATCAACAGTATTTCCTTTTGTAAGGAATGTAAATACCTTTTGCCCTTTGTTCACTTTAACTTTAACTTTTGGAAGGTGAACTATGGTAAGCCTCCAGCACTGAGTCCCGAGTGAAGAGACCTTTGCCCTCTAAAGGTTACAAGGACATAGAAGGAGAGAAGAGCCCCGCGGCAAACACAACATTGCTTAGGTCTCAAACATTTACATTTACTTCACCTTACGCTCATAGAATGGTGTTCCCCCCCGGCAGGTCACCGCAGAGGACATAGATGAAGGTAACAACGGCTTGGTGAAGTACAAGATACAGGCTCGAGGAAACACCACCAGAGACGCTGCCGTTAGGAGCGTTGCCGTGGGGGAGGCGGACGGTACTCTTATCCTGCTGGAGAGTCTTTCCCCTGGCCAGGTGACGGTGTTGGTCGAGGCCTCAGACACCCCCTTGAACCCCTCCGAGACAAGGACATCCCTGGCTGTGGTGACGATCAGGTAATGGTTGTCAGGGTTTCGTTTGTGTGCAGCTTGCCGGGAAGGACCTTGTTTTCGCGCCACTTTGCTTAATGGGTCGTCGTGTGCCTGTCAGGTGCAGCGGCGTGACGTCCACAGTGGCCTTGGGAAACTTTTCAAACCAGTATTCAGTAATTCTCTATTCAATTTAACCTTTTGAAAATCACACATTTTTTTCTCTTTGTGCGTTATTTCTACAAAACTTTTCCAATACCTCGATTATAAAGGATGAATCTATTTATGTGATAACCATGTAGTTTAGTGAACCATCTCAATGTTTTCTCTTCACTTTCCAATTCACAAATTTCCTGCAGCCTCAGTTCACCTCGCTCACCGCCGCTCAACATTGCTAAAAAGTTTTCCTTCTCATCGCAGCGTGAAGGCGACACACTCGTGGGAGCCGAGGTTCGAGGGGGCGCCCTTCGAGCTGTGGGTGGGCGGCGACGCACCCGTGGGCACCAGCGTGGGCCAGGTGCGAGTGGTGGACATGCCGGGGCCTGAGCTGCTGTTTGACATGTTCCACAGCTACACTGAGGGAGGCAAGTCCACTCACTTGTCTGTTTAACTATCCATTCATTCGTTATGTAAATTTAGGACGCGGCTTTGTGGTAATACTGTAGGAATTAAAGTCACAAAGGTAAAAAGTTAATTACAAAACAACTTCATTATTGTGGCGCAGTTCATGTGTTCCCTCGTGGATTATTAACCTTTGCAAGTTAAGTATTGGTGTGTTTAGTGTGATAATTAAGAGGTGGTGGTGGTGGTGGTGGTGGTGAAGTAGGACAGAGCCAGACAACTTGCCTCCCTTCAGTGCCTTTCGCCATCGAGGAAACGTCGGGGATCGTGTCTGTGGTGAATCTTCTCAGGAACTATTCACGCTCCTTGTACGAGTTCGAGGCTGTGGTGACGGACGGGCGGGACTCCCTCGCCACCAACCTGACCATACACGTGGCGCCCACACGCAGGTCCGGCTCCAGGAGGGACACTGTTCTGTACTTCTCCATACAGGTGTGTTGGACGACCCTCTACAGCCAGTTTGTGATGTATTATAATGTCGTTTTGTAGTAAAAGAAGACATGTCACAAGCTAGAAAGTAATGAGAGAGAAAACAGTGTTGTATTCTGTTCTTGAAATGGAAAGAGTAAAATAAAATGTTGAAAGGTAAGAGTCAGTTTAGTGTGGTAATGTTTCTTGAGAGTGAGGAAGTTCGGGTGACTTTTGTGTTGTGTTTAGGAGAACCTGTCTGGCGGCGTGGTGGGGGACGTGGTGGCAGCCCTGCGCAGCCTGGGGGTGCGGGTGCCTCCTGATCCACAACTTGAACTGGTAAGTATTTATGGCAACATATCGCTTTGTTGTGGAATTTTTTTTATTATGAGGTTTAAGTGTAGCAGGAGGCAGCAGGTAAACCATTATTTCAGAGTACTTAATGTCATAACTGATCCTTGCCCAGGTGAGTCCCGAGGCTCGTAAGTACTTCGCGCTGGCCCAGGACGCGACGCTGTACACGGTGGCGCCGCTCGACTACGAGACGCACACCAACCACACGCTGGTGGTGATGAGCGCGAGGACCTCAGACATCTACTACGTGCAGGTTGAGGTGGGTGAAGTGTGTGGGCGTGGCTGGAGCCTTGAGGGCAGAACCTAAACCTTCAAGGATAGATTTGTCTTGCTGTAACTTAATGCTTAACGTACATGTAAACATAGTGCCTCGTGTGTATGTAATCATGTTAAGTCGAGTTCCTTGCGGCGTCTGCAGGTCGAGGATGTGAACGACAATGCCCCGCAGCTGAACGCCGTGAGCTACACCGGCAAGGTGAGGGAGGACGCGCCCCCCGGCACCCCCCTCACCCTCAGCCCCGCCGTGCAGGTGTGTATCACGCACGCACTTGCTGCTGTGTATTAATGTGACTCGTAATTGTGTACATGAATGCATCAGGAAGGTGTATCATATTATTGGTGTTCGATGTCAAGGTAACAAGTTGAAGGTGTGTCATTGTGTTGCAGGTGGTTGACAGAGACCAATACTCCGGCTCATCCTTTGTGCTGGAGTTGTCTGGCGACGCTTCCTCCATCTTCTCCATAGACTCCTCCAGCGGCACCATCACCTTCGTTGGAAAGAAACTGGACAGGGAGATGACCAGCTCCTACAACCTTCAACTGGTGGCCCGAGATGACGGGAACCTCACCTCCACCGCCAACCTCACCATCCATGTGCAGGACGTCAACGACAACCCGCCCAAGTTCACTCAGAGGGAGCCGCTGTTCTCAGCCAAGGAGGACCTAGGAGAGGACAGGTCCAGGAAACTCCCCGACTCCTCTGTCCCTGAACACCTCGCTCACCTGCAGAGATCACTCATCAGAATCACAGAGTCTCTTCCCGTCGGCAGCCGCGTGACACAGCTCTCAGCCACGGACGAAGACGACAAGACTTTCGCAGATATTCGTTACGCCATTGAGTCCGAGAAGTCGTCCGGCTTTTCTTCGGGCGAGAACCTGCAGCTCATTACGGAGACTAATAAGTTCTCAGTGGAGGCCAAAACGGGCGTGCTGGTGGTGGCAGGGAAGCTGGAACCCAATCATTTCTACTTCGTGAACGTGTCGGCCACAGATGGAGGGGGTTTGTCCTCGCACACGATGGCCTACATTGCTGTACTTGACATCAACGATCACACACCCCGTTTTGAGCGTCCCGTGTATAACTTTGAGGTGGTGGAGGGAGACTACCTGGTGGGGGAGGTGGGCAAGGTGATGGCCTACGATCAGGACTTGGGGGAGAACGGTAAGGTTCATTATGAAATCATCTTGTACAAAAACTCAAGCCAAGACTACGTGTTCCCGTTCAGGCTGGACGAGGCCACGGGGGCCATCCTCACCACAGGCTCGGTGGACAGGGAGGAGCAGGACGCTTACGAATTCTCAGTGGTGGCTTCGGACAATGGTGAACCGCGTCTTTCCTCCTCCGTCATGGTTCACATTGATATCATAGACGTGAACGACCACCGCCCAGTGTTCTACGGGTACCAGGACGTGACTCAGCCTCCAAACACACCTCAACACCATTCAGGAGACCAAGCTAACGTCACTCCCGTCTACTTTGCTAAGGTGTCTGAAGAAGCCAGGAAGTTCACACTGGTCGCACGGATCTTTGCTAACGACTCAGACTCCAACTCTTCTGGTAACGGCCTCGTCTTGTACAAACTGGAGGGCGGTGAGGATAAGTTCGCCATCGACTCCAAGAACGGGACGGTGTACACTGTGGGGCCGCTGGACTACGAGCGTTGGACTGAGTATGAGCTGACGGTAGTGGCTCAGGACCTCGGCTCACCTCCACTCACCGCCTCCGCCCTCCTGAAGGTGACAGTAGTGGATGTGAAAGAGGAGCTCACCACAAGACTCTTTGACCGAGAGGAATATCAGGTTGCAGTGATGGAGAACAACGACACGCCCCTGCTGCTGCTGGATCTCAACGTGACTGAGACCGCGCCCCGCCACACACACTTCCAGCTGGTGGCGGCGGAGGAGCCCAACGTGGTGGCGGTGGACGCAGCCTCAGGGAAGGTGTTTCTGGTGGTTAGCCTTGATAGGGAAGCCAAGGACAGGTACCACTTCAAGGTGAGTGTGTGTGTATATGTGTGTGTGTGTGTGTGTGTGTTCTTGTGATAAAAAAAAAGATAGTTACAAGTATGATTTTTTTCGTTTGAGGAGTTAAACGACCATTTTTCTTATCTTTTTCTTTTAACACACAGATAAGGGCAGAACAAGCGCCCCACGGAGTCCCACCCTTGGAGTTACCTGAGTACACCATCACCTCTTCCGGCACCTCCGTCGTCCGCGCCTCACAGCCCCTCCCGCTCAAGGCCACACGGGAGGAGGGAACGGCTCTCTTCTTCCTCAACTCCACTGCCGACTACGAGGAGGATCTGAAGGCGCTGTTGAGGGTGCCTGCTGAAGTAGTTCCTCTGGGTAGCTATCTGTCCCCTATCTCTATCACCAGTATAAGGCCCCCGGTTCGAATCCTGCAAGTTTCAGGTAAGGTGTATGTCTGTTTATATCTGTTTTGCTTACGTATTTGTATTTTTTTCATATTTTTGTGAACTTCAATCTCTCTCGCTCTCTTTTTCTCTCTCTTTCTCTCTCTCTCTCCCTCCCACACACACATACACACAAAAGGGACCAGAAAGGCAACACTTAAATCACTACACCACCACCTATACACCTTCCTCTCCCCTACTCCATGTTATTTTTAACCGTCCTCTCTCACTCTCTCCCAGCAGATGACACTCGCCTCACGCCCCTGGAAGACTTAGGACTGGATGAGGTGTGGGTGACGGTGGTAGTGGATGATCAGAATGATAATCCACCCATGTTTATGCCTCACGGACGCCCCATCGTCGCCGCCGTCCCTGCCACAGCCTCCTACGGGCAGTTTGTTACGAGAATCCTTGTGAGTTTTGAATTATGTGATGGTCTGGTCTCGCCTCTTTCTGTCCTGCCGAGATACATAATACATTTTTGAGGTGATTTTATGGCTAGTTTTGATTCCCTGACGTGGGTTTTAATGCATTTTGAAAAGTTCATGGCTGTATCTTGTTTTATTTATTGATTTTTTTTTCTTCAATCTTGCTGGGCGGTTTTCATTTTTTGTTTTGGCTTTAAAACCGTCTTCTTTTTTTCTTTCATTTAGTTCATCTTCATTTTTCACAATTTTCCCGATTATAATGATCTAAAAGAATGACGTAATGCGTAAAGTTGACATTGAGAGAGACAGAGAGAAAAAAAAACAACGAGGCGACACGTAAGAGTAAATTCACTGACACCGTTTTCTTTCCCTCCAGACTAACGATCCTGACCTTGGGCTTAACGGCAAGGTCCGCTACGAGATCCTGCCGGGAGAGGGCGCGAGGGAGGCACTCACTAAGTTCACCGTGGACCCTGCTACCGGCCAGGTGGGTGATGGAGGATGGAGACACACACACACACACACACACACACACAAGAAAATGATATAAGGTAACACAATGGCACTCTACATATCTATCCTCCCTTCTGAGTACCAATAGAACAACCTGTATCCCTCTTAACGTCTCTCCTGATGGTGGTGGTGCAGGTGGTGGTGGTGGGGACGCTGGCTGAGGACGTGGGGCAGATGTTTGGCTTTGACGTGCGAGCCACAGACAGGGACGGAGACGATGACGGCCGCTCAGCCATCGCCAACGTGTTTGTGAGTAAAAACGAGAGGAAGTGTGATAAGTCCGGCTGAAAACACATTGGGTACAACTTAAGAACACACTAGGAACACTTCTGTAATATTTTAAAAGGTAGTTACATGGTTTGAACACACTAGGGTACTTAGCTCTCACCCAAACATGCTGAGGACATTGTGGGTTTGTAGTAGGTGAAGCCATGTCGCCCCTTACCTTGTGTCTGTACAGGTCTACGTGCTGGGCCCCGGCGGACACTTGGTGGTGGAGTTAGCAGCGACGCCTCGAGCTGTGAAACCTCATATAGACGCCATACAAAAGTGAGTTGAGATTGATTGTTATTGTTACTACTACTACTACTACTATTACTACTACTACTACTATTACTACTATGCTACTACTGCTACTATTGTTACTTTTTCCAGGACGATGTCGAATCTAACGTCTATGGAGGTTCGCGTGCTGAGAATCGCAGCTCACGTGGAGGGTGACGCAGCTAACAACGGAGCGTAAGTACACACCCTCCTCCCTCCCTGGCAGCACACACGCTACTGAGGGAGAGGGAGGGAGTGGGACGGCAGATGCTAAAAAAGAGAGAAAAATAGTCATATCATAATACCTTGCTTTATTTATTTATTTTTTTGTCTCATATTCATAATTATAAGTAGATTTATTATTATTAATGTAACTATGAAAGGTTATATTCTAGTTTTTGAGTTTATTTCTTCGATAATATGTTTGTACGTGTATATATGTGTGAAAAGACGTGCTGAGAGAGAGAGAGAGAGAGAGAGAGAGAGAGAGAGAGAGAGAGAGAGAGAGAGAGAGAGAGAGAGAGAGAGAATTATGCTGCGGTGTGTGGGAGGAACCGCCGCCATTTCCTATTCATAGAGGATGTAGATGTCAGGAAACAGAAGGGGAAAAAAAACAGGTTTCCTTCCGAATTTGTGAACGACGAGGGAAGGAAAGGAATATATTGGACGGGAAAAAAGTGTAGGAGAACTTTTTTTCTTCTTTTTTATCGTGTTTTTACTTTTATTATTATTCTATTTTTGTTTTGCTGTTTCTAATTGTATGATGATGATGATGATGACTTTTGTGGTTTGAAGTCATGATATTATTAGTAGTTTTTTTATATTTTATTATTTATGTGTGTGATGGGGACGTAAATAAAGTCAAGCGCGTGGTGTTACAGGACGGACGTGTACGTGTATGCAGTAGACCCCGTGATGCAGAAAGTGGTGGAAGGTGTTAAGTTGCGTCATGCCCTTAGAGGCCGCCGGGGACACTTGGACGCTATGCTACCCTCAGGACTCCAGCTCAAGGGACTCAGACTGCCGCTGCCATCCCGGTCTGGACACGTGCTGCAGGTAAGGCGCGCTGCCCCCCTAATTAAATGCTCAGGTGTAAGGCAGGTGAACCCCTAATTATCTTGTTGTACTTTTCTCTTGTTAGGTCTTGGACTTGTGGTAGAAGGTGACGAGGTAGTGTTATGGTGGGGGGTTGGGGGGAGGGTGATACGTTTTAGATTCACTGGTTTCATTAGTGGTGAGAAAGTAGGGAGTGTAAACAATTATATATATTGTACGTAGTGTTTATTTTGTTTTTTTTCGGGGGTAAGCAGAGTTTTTTTTCTATATATATTTTTTTTTTTACTCGTGGGGGGGACGGACGTACGAGCAAGCGAGCGAGCGAGCCAGCGAGCCCAAAGGTAATTCCGCGTTTAATAGTTTCTGTTGCTGCTTTGAAGTTGTTGAACGCAGAGCTTTATTTTTGTTACCGAGGCCAGCCCAGCCCAGCCCAGCCACCAGGTTAAAACAGAACCGAATCAAAAGTCACTAACACTGTTGATATCGAGCGTTGTGTTGTGTTGTGTTGTGAGTGGCCGGGTCCGGGTCCGGTGAGCCTCTGATGCAGTCTAACAACAAATGCGTGACATGAATGCGGTTTTGTGTGTGAATATTGTCCGCCGATCAACGCTAATTGTGTGTGATGTCAGCGTAGGGGAGGTGGGGGGGGAGGTGTGTGTGTGTGTGTGTGTGTGTGTGTGCAAGTGGGTGATGTTCGACACTCCCTCGCTCATGTAAAATAGGCAAGCTGTGATGTATGGTTAGATTTTACATATTTTCATTTTCGAGGTACAAATTGTTCTTAAATGCTTGCTATATTAACTCGGATGAATTAGCGTGATGTCATGGCAACAATGGTATGTATTGCATTTTGTTAAGGGGGAAAATGTTAGTTAGTTGTTAGTGTTTTTTTTAATGACTGGTCTAATGGTTTCATTTACCGAGAGAGGAGAACAGCGCCACTACTTTGTTGCAACACTTCAAAGCCTCCTCGACCAGTCCTCCGGTACAGTTGTAGACTCACTCGCAGCTAAAAATAATTCAATTCTATATTCTTCTGGGACGGGTCGATGCCGCTGCCTCGGGCTAAACATTCCATTTCGCTAATTCATGTGCTTTCCCGACCGCGTTTGGATTAGTGTTTTCCGTGAACATTTTCGTTTGTGTCGCTTTACTGACCTTCAGAGGTGAGTGCGTCATAAACTCTGAGGTGCCTCGCCCCCCCCCCTTCACCCCCCTGACCCCCCACATATACAAACAAACCCCTGGACTGGGCGCTGCAAGTCTCGGATCCCTTAAAGCAGGGGTTTCAAACCTGTGCTGCTGCACCCAAGAGGGAAAATAAATACTCCATTAAAATTGCTTTTCAGAATAAAATATTTAACTATCTCTTGACAAAGCACTAAATCCACACAATACAATGAATTAGTCATTTGGTTTCCCTGTGTATAATTTTTACCGAAACTATATGGTCTATTGTTACCTAATTCGGGGACATTATTTAATGTTTTTTTTTTAACTGTTACCGAATTACAATTGATTTAAAGTATTCTTTTTGGGCTGTAAATTCCCTCCGAAACCGTTATTTTTATTGTAGTTAATCATGTTTCCGGTGATCGTTTTGGTAATAATTTCCCGTGTGTCTGAGTGTGTGTGTTTGTGTCCCACGGCAGACGGCGGAGGTGGCCATCCTGGCTGGTGCTGTGGTGGTGTTCCTGCTCACGGTCACAGCCATCGTGTGTCTCTGTTACAAGCAACGCAAGAGGTCAGTCTAATGTTGTAGTGACAAGTGTCAGGATAATGATCACATTGATGTCGTGTTGTTGTAGTTGTTGTTGCCTGATGGAGTAATGAATCTGAATTATTCCGTCCTGTGACAGCCGCCGCAAACCCATGCCTCTGCCGCCCCTGGTGACCACCGGGGGTGTTCCGGTGATGCCCCTGGTGTACCCTGGCCCCTTCGCCGCCCCGTACACACACATGAGTGACCATAGCAGTGCTGACTCAACTGAAGTCCAGGAGCCTGTCCACGACCACCATCACTACCCTCCCGAAATGGTTCACTATCAACAGGAGGGGGGGCGCTACCCCCCTGACAACGCTCACCGACCCCGTTCCATCATGAGACACCCCAGGTGTGCCCGCTCCTGTGTCACCGACGTTGAGGTAAGTTGACCTTCTCATGCACGTAAGTATGACTGTGTGTCAGCGCGTCACGCTGTGTAATGTCACCACCGCGGCGCTTCTCACTACCGCTGACCACAACACTGTTGCAGCATTCCTGTGGCAACGAGAGGTTTCCAACACACACGGACGATGACGAGGCTGCCTCCATCTGTACGCGACACATGCATTCCAGGAAGAGGCGGCGCGGTGGTGAAGGGTCGTCCAGACTAGGTGGCCGCATCCCTGAAGAGCCGTCCAGCTCTGACTTGGACGAGCGGGACCACGCACCGCCCACAGTCAGCGTCCCGACCCAGCCAAGGTGTTGTGCGCGAGACAGGTGAGACAGCGAGGGTCCTTCCGGCCTCACATACATGTCATACTGATCCTATCAAGGTCCCTTTACATAGTTTAAGAAACTAGTTCAATAATAGAGATTCGAGTGTCATGATAACATTTATACCGACAATGTGGTGAATATGAGGTAAGAAACATCAAGTAGGGATTTATTGTGAAGGGAAAGTCAAGTAAAGGAAATATTGCATACAAACTAGAAACTCAGTGTGTCACCTTCCACCAGGTACGGGAGGAGCGTAAGGAACACCCGAGGCCTGCCCACTGTGGACTGTTCCGTTGCCTCCTCCACCAGGACTCACTCCCCGGACAGCCTAGAGCACCACCCGCACGTCCACACCCGCCCATCCACCCACACCATCCCACGCACGCACCTCAAGCGGGAGTGGGCGGGGGACGCGGCGGGTAGGGGCGGTGACCTTGGTGGGCCCAAACCAAGCGACGTGACTGAGTTATAGTTTGGAGGCACAGCTTAGGACGCCACCTGAGGACCCTCCTTCGTCTGCCTTGCCTTCAGGTGGTGTGGTAATAAGGTCCTTCTCACAATGACTATGTTTTGTATTATATTCTATGGTATATGAGATGCTGTAGGTGTTAAGGTGCACAATAAAGGAAAGAAGGTTCATCGTCTGTGTCGCCGTCAGGAGTTGTGGCGGTGAGGTGTTTGTTCCCTTAGGTTATATATGTATGTTAAAGAAGTTATTTAATGTGTAACTTTGTGTTTGTCCGTTGTCTTTGTAAGTGATTCGCAAGTGTGTTCATATTACTACGTACGTGTGTTTGGTGTGATTGGATTTGTGAGATGTGTGCCAAATGAAAATACTCGTTAAGACTATTATTGCAGATATAATGAAGTGCATCGCTGTTAAATGACTCTTATTGCACGCATTGCACACACACGTGAGATAAAAAAAAAACCTTAATTGCACTGTTCAATGGCAAAAGTGGAAATGAAAGTACTTATTTTCTACTTTTTATATTATATCGGGATGCAAACGAGTGAGAATGAATTTTTTTCCTTGTAAGTGTGTGGAAAAAGAGAAGATATTTTATATTATTATTATTATAAGTAGTAGCAGTAAGGTGATGATGATAATGTTAATATTCGTTCAATAGATAAATATATATATTACTTCATTAAATGTGTTTTCATTGTATTGCCATCGAGTAGGTGACAAAGGAACACACACACACACACACACACACACACACACACACACACACACACACACACACACACACACACACACACACACACACACACAAAACAAAACAAGTTGGATATGTTTTTTTTTATGAGTGACCTTTAATTACGACAACTGTGTGTGTATATGTATGTGTGTGTGTGTGTGTGTGGGTGTGTGTGGGTGTGGGTGTTGGTGTGTAAGCAATTAGTAACTGATAAAATGACACAAATAAAATGAACCGGAAATAGTGAACGATAAATAAAACAATTAAATAGGTTTGGGCTATGAACTAAAACACAAGTACACACACACACACACACACACACACACACCCCTTGAGTATACATGAAGGTGTGTCAGTCAGCTCAGAAGATGAAATATTCTATAAGGTGTGTCGGTAATGAGAAAAAAGCTGTAACGTGAACCAGGAATAAAAAAAGAAAGAAAAGTCTGCTGGAAAAGAAGTATCAGCGGCCAGGAGTGGAAAGAAGGGAAGGGAAGGGAAGGGGGAGGGGAAGGGAAGGGAAGGGAAGGGGGAGGGGAAGGGAAGGGAAGGGAAGGGGAAGGGATAAGACACAGGAAAATATTGCCTTTAGAGTACGTTCAGTTTTCCTATACGTGGTTGTTTTCGTTTTGGGAAAGTTACATGTTTTCAGAAAGAGAGAGAGAGAGAGAGAGAGAGAGAGAGAGAGAGAGAGAGAGAGAGAGAGAGAGAGAGAGAGAGAGAGAGAGAGAGAGAGAGAGAGAGAGAGAGAGAGAGAGAGAGAGAGAGAGAGAGAGAGAGAGAGAGAGAGAGAGAGAGAGAGAGAGAGAGAGAGAGAGAGAAAAAAAAAGGTGTTAAGAGGCTCGAACTGGTGATCCAACACACTGAATCACCCTTATATAACCTTGGAATCACTAGCACTACAGTCACCCCAAGGCCACACTGAGTCACACTAAGGGTCACAGAGCTCACTGACCTTAAAAAAGAGACCACTAACACCTGAAACCGAGACCACAACGCACTACACCACCATCTCAACCACTACTCAGCGGTTCATGAAGCTTTGAAGGCGAGGCTCGAGTCGTGAAGCTGAGAGGCGCGCGCAGACAGACAGTGTTGGGAGGTACACAGTGTTGCCTTCACCTTGGGAGAGGAAACACGCAGCTGAACGTAAGTAAGGATATTAGTGTGTGTGTGTGTCGATAGAACAAGTGTTAGTTAATCAAATAAACGTAAAATCACACATACATATATAACAATTACATCCATTTTCAGAGGCTCAGCTGTGAGAGAGATCGTCGGTTACAACTTACCATGTGCTGTGATGACGGTCTTCACTCACGCTCCCGCAGTCCCGCTCCGGTAAGACCTCCTCGCTTAAAACATTGCATTAGTGGTGTTCGTTAAGGTGGGAATCCTTTCCTATTTAGTCTAACCTTTATAATCTTACTATTAATTGTATACGTGATTAGATAAATTGTGAAGATAGAAATGGGGGTTTGAACAGGCTGTAAATTTATGTTAACGGTATATGAAGAAAAATAGGCTTGGTGTTTTTTCTCCGTGTACTTCAAAAATATTTCTTTAGCAAACATATATATTATTTTATTCGTACGTTAACGATGAAAAAGACGTGAATACAGTATCATAAATAACAATAAATAAGGATGTATAACTTAGACGAAACTTAACTAGACGAGAAACTTCACGCTTTACCCCACACACACACACACACACACACACACACACACACACACACACACACACACACACACACACACACACACACACACACAGTCATGCAGTCAGTGGTCTCAGCTTCCCAACGTCCATCGGGTTGACAGCAGAGGGAAAATAATGGGAGGTGACACATAGCCCCTGTAATGGCTACGCGATGCTGTCTGGCGAGTCTCGTATTACACCCGCCACTCCCCTCCACTCCATCACCCCTCCACCTCCCCTCTCCACCTCACCTCCACCTCCGCTCAGGCTACTCACCCTCCCACTCCTATATGTACGACTATCACTGTACTTCTATCAGTAAATCTATATTAGGTTAGTGGTTGGTTGTGTTTTTTTTTCTTTCACTGTCTGTATGTATTGGTATCGTTTGTTTTTGTGGTATTGGGTGTTGCTTCTTGCTCTCTAACTCGCTTTAACTCGCTCTAATATGTTTGATTTAATTTCTACAGGTTGTATTGCATATTTTGTCGGCCTCTCTCTTGTGTGTGTGTGTGTGTGTGTGTGTGTGTGTGTGTGTGTGTGTGTGTGTGTGTGTGTGTGTGTGTGTGTGTGTGTCCAGACTTACAACCTGGCGGCACAATATAAGTTAATTACGCTCCTGAATACACGAATTATATACTTCTACTTAGAGTGTGTTAAAGTCAAGATTACCATACATGACGCTCTTTCCCTTTGGACATAGTGAACACAATTATGCCTTCCAGGAGCCTCTTCTCGTGTTTCAATGCATCATCACGACCCATTCAGGTATAGGTCACGTTCTGGTCATGTCAACTCTACCCTCCCGCCGCCCCCCTCCCCAACGCCCCCTCCCCCCACGCCCCCGCCATGGTGAAGGAAAATGGTTTAAAAAAATATGTGTATGTATTGTTTAGTTTAGTTGGTTCAGTTTTTCTTCATCGTGTTTGCATCGTGTTTGTATCGTGTTTGCATCGTGTTTGTAGTACTGATCAACAACACGCGTATCACGACGACCTTTCAAAGCGAACAAACACGGACGGAAACTTTTGATTTTTTATGATTACTTTTTTATATATATATTTTTTTTATATATATAATTTTTGGTGTTTGTTTTGGGGTGAAAAAAAAAAGTGGTGGTGATATAACTTCCTGTTGTTGTTGTTGTTGTTGTTTGTTTGGTTGTTGGTTGTTGTTGTTGACTTAGTTATTAAAGTAAAGAAAAAAATATATAAAAGAAAAACGTGAATGGTGTGTTTAGTTAGAGAAATAGATAAAGAGATAGAGAGATAGAGAGAGAGATAGAGATATATAGAGAAAGAGAGATAGAGATAGAGAGAGACAATTAGCAGTGACAAAACATACATGATTATTATTAGAACTCGGTATAACTTTTTTTTCTTCTCAGTGATGATCTGAGCTAATTGTTGACCATTACTCTCTCTCTCTCTCTCTCTCTCTCTCTCTCTCTCTCTCTCTCTCTCTCTCTCTCTCTCTCTCTCTCTCTCTCTCTCTCTCTCTCTCTCTGAAATCAGGTCCTCCATATTGTATTAACTTTCTGTTTTGTCACGTGAAAAAAAACACTATTAATTATATTACTTCAGTTTTATTAATTCCTTTCTTTTCTTCCTTTATTCCTTTCTTTCCTTCCTTTATTCTTTCCTTTATTTCTTCTGTTGTGTTGATTTGTATTGCTTTATTCACTATTATTTATTATCTTTACCATTCCTACGTCTATATTTTCATCACATTATTTTTATCCAATTCTCTTCTTTTCTCTTAATCCTCATTTCTCCTTTTAACACTAACTCTCTCTTCTCTTCTTCTCTTCCTCTCTTCCATTGTTTTGTCTTCCCTCCTCTTAACTTTCCCTATCTCTCGGGTCTCTCCTCTCCTTTCCCCTCTCCTTTTTCCTCTCCTCCCCCTCTCCCTTCCCCTCTCCTTTCCCCTCTCATTTCCCTCTCCTTTCCCTTCGCTTCCTCCTCCCCTTATCCATGAACTCGAGTCTGATAATGATCATATGACACCTCAGTCTGGGGCTCAACACCACATCTCCCTCGGGCACCTCTCTCTCTCTCTCTCTCTCTCTCTCTCTCTCTCTCTCTCTCTCTCTCTCTCTCTCTCTCTCTCTCTCTCTCTCTCTCACCTACTTTCCTCCCTTACTCTGTCCTCTCTTCATTCAGGCATTAAATCCTCCTTCCATATCCAGCTATTCATTCCTTCCCTTCTTCCTTCCTTCCTCCCCTAAGATCAGTGCTCTATATACCTTCTCTCTCTCTCTCTCTCTCTCTCTCTCTCTCTCTCTCTCTCTCTCTCTCTCTTTCTCTTTCTCTTTCTCTTTCTCTCTCATTCCTTCTCTTTTATCTTTCTCTTCTTTCCTCCTTTCGCTCATGCGGTATACTTCTTCCTTTCCTTTTCTTTCCCTTCCTTTTCCTTCCTTTCCCTTCCTTTCCCTTCCTTTCCCTTCCTTTCCCTTCCTCTCCCTTCCTTTCCCTTCCAAAAACATCCAATTTCAGTATATATTGTGAATTTGTTTTATATATATAGTTATAAACATATTAGTTCTAGATTTAACTATAGGAGAGTGAAAGACTATTAAATTGAAATATAAGTTAATTAGCTCGTCCTCGTGTCCTATATTCACCACGTCATAATGTCCTAATCACCTTCGTCTTCCTCATTCTGGGTCAAGCACGTTCATTACCCCACAAAATTGCATTAAACTTTCCCATTAGGTCTTTGGGTCGAGTTGGTGATTGCTTCGTCGTTCACCCTAACTTGTCGCTAACATGTGCCGCTACCTGGTGAGTGGCTGCGGTTCACCCTCACCGAACCGAACCAAACCGAACCGAACCGAACCGAACCTCACCGAACCTCACCGAACCGAACCTCACCTAATCTAACCTAAACTAAACTAACTCCTCCAGCTCCTACAAGATGAATATTATCAACCCTGACGCGATTTGAGAGAGAGAGAGAGAGAGAGAGAGAGGAGAGAGAGAGAGAGAGAGAGAGAGAGAGAGAGAGAGAGAGAGAGAGAGAGAGAGAGAATCCTTGCCCATATTCCGCTTTCATTAACCAAATCTCCGAAATATTGCTATCACACGTGTCCAGAGCGAGAGAGAGAGAGAGAGAGAGAGAGAGAGAGAGAGAGAGAGAGAGAGAGAGAGAGAGAGAGAGAGAGAGAGAGAGAGAAGTGGTGTAGTAGTAGTATTGATAGTGCAGCAGCAGCCTAAAACTCTCTGTTCTCCCCCGCTGATACGAACATCTGCTTCCCTCTCATATATAAATAACCTGTACCTTCACCTACCTACCTACCTACCTACCTACCCTCACCTCACCTCTTACAACACGAGACTAATACTATTTTTTTCTCTTCCTTATACTCCTCTGGTTTCACTTCCACCCTAACGCACCCCGGCCGCAAGGTTTCAATTTCTCGTAGACAAGGCAAGGTGGGTTCCTGCCTTAAGCCTCCCGTGGGGGTATATCCTTTACGATGCAGATTGTATTTTCTTATACATTATTAATATTTCGTGGCCTCTTCCGGAAAGTACACAGGAAAATCCACTCAAAGGGATAACAAAAAGAATAAAAATCCCTCTTGATGGAGTGGGACTGACTGACTTATTTACTTACTTACTAGGGAAAGATATACTGGCGTGGTGAAAGGAAAGTGTTGTAGAGGAAATCTTGAGTTAATGTTAGGGATTAATTCTACTGACGAAGGAAGGAAGAACATTTTACTGGAAGCTCTACTGCAGAAGGGGAGGTACTGTAGTGAAACCTTAACTGACGAAGGGGATGTATAAGGCAACATAGGAAGAATGCTATACTGAAAACACTACTGACGAAGGAAGAACACCTAAATTTTACTGACGAAGAAGGGAAAGAGCTGTAAAATACAAGTTAACAGAAAGAGCTGTACTGAAAACTACTAAAGAAGGGGAAAGGAGTAGTGCTATTCTGAAAACACTACTGACGAAGGAAGAACACCTAAATTTTACTGACGAAGAAGGGAAAGAGCTGTAAAATATAAGTTAACAGAGAAAGAGCTGTACTGAAAACTACTGAAGAAGGGGAAAGGAGTAGTGCTATTCTAAAAACACTACTGACGAAGGGAAAATAAAAACACGGTATTAGAAGCTGTACTGAAGCAGAAAGCAGGTCTCGGTGAGGTACTTTAGCAGCCAGGCACTCCGGTAAGGCCATCACGTGTGGTCCTCTGGTCTTCCCTAACCTGATTTAGAGCAGATTACTGAAGAGAGGAGTTGGATGTAACCTCAATAACACCACCCTTCCACCTCTTCCACTACCCCTTCCACTACCCCTTCCGCCCCTTCCACTACCCTTTCTGCCTCCTCTACCTCTTCCACATCTGTTGTAGACCTCCACATACTCCCAATATCTCTTCACTCCACTATGAGCTTCCACATTCCACTTTTTCTGTTATATATTTTCACATCCTCATAATCCTTCTTAATTTTCTTTCCTCTCCTCCTCCTCCTCCTCCTCCTCCTTATAAATAACACGTTCCAAAAATATAAATCAAAACTTTGAGTCATCCTTAAAAAGTGAAGGAAAAGTAGAAACATAACTCGTTTTCTTCTTAGCATTGATCATCCTCCAGCTTCGAGTCAGAGGCGGAGCGAAAGCAGCTTATTTTCTTATTCTTTTTCTTTTACTTTCATTTAAGCTTGTTAGTACTTTTCTTCACTTGCTTCTCCTTCTCTCCTTTTCTTCTGGTTTCTCTCATTATTCCTTCCTTCGTAAGCCTCGTGACCTCTGTGTTGTGTTGTGTTGTGTTTCATTGTGCTTTGTTGATTTTATTTATGTTAATGGTAACGTGTGTGTGTGTGTGTGTGTGTGTGTGTGTGTGTGTGTGTGTGTGTGTGTGTGTGTGTGTGTGTCTTTCGTCCTCTATATCTTTGCCTTTAATTTATTTATTTTTTTTAAAACTTCGTGTTCTTTCACTTATTCTTTATTCTCTCTCTCTCTCTCTCTCTCTCTCTCTCTCTCTCTCTCTCTCTCTCTCTCTCTCTCTCTCTCTCTCTCTCTCTCTCTCTCTCTCTCTCTCTCTTTTACGCATTTCCATATCATCATGAGACGTCGCTAATCTGACTAAATTTGAGTAACTTTTCTTCCCAATATCAAAATTTTCATAATAAAAAAAAAAATATCTGGTTATAAATCTGGTTTCTGTTATTAGGTTGAGGAGAGGCATCAAGACCTTTATTTTAGGCTCTTTTAAGCAGCTGGTTATCATTATTTTTCCTTATAATCAGCTAAAAATAGTCTAACCTAACCTAACCTAACCTAACACTTAACCTACTTCCATGATATAAAGTTTTGTAAGTATCCAAAAATATATGTAGAGTAATAAAAAAAAAAGTGTTTGAGTAGGTATAATTTAAGTGCTTTATGGAGAACTAGTGAAATTTAACATCAATATTAAAGTAAAGTAATTATTGCGCTATTGAGGTGAAGTTCCCAGTCCTTTTGGTGACATGAGAGAGGGAGGCGCTGCTGACTGTCCTTTTAGTCACCTCGAGGGACGCGTATGTATGGTGAGGCGAGGAAGGGGAGGAGAGTGTGATGAAAGTAATGTAAAGTAAAGGGAAACAAGATTTATTTTCACTGTCTGAATGCAAAATGTCGTGTTTATTTAGGGTGGAGCATGATGTGTGTGTGTGTGTGTGTGTGTGTGTGTGTGTGTGTGTGTGTGTGTGTGTGTGTGTGTGTGTGTTGGGGGTGAGTTGGTAGGAGGGGGATGCTATGTAGTTTTGCTTGCCTTACTAGAGCGAGAGAGAGCGCGAGAGGGAGTGAGAGAGAGTGAGAGAGAGTGAGAGAGAGAGTGGGTGGGTGTTTGTTTGTGTGTCTGGGAGGGGAGGACGAAGTGTCGGTAAATAGAGGCCTTTGGAGGGGAGGACACAGTGTGTTCACGCCACTGCTGGTCACGAGGACGGAAACATAAACACGAGACAGATAAAGAAATAAACAAAAGAAAAAATAGTTACCTTTCAAATCTTCACCGAAAAAAATATAGACAAGAAAAAAAAACTTGGAAAAGAATCTAATCTTTTCCAAAAACAAAAGCCATCAAGTTTCAGATTTCACTTCTTTATATAACATTGTATTTCTGACTTCCTCTACCTTACCTAACGCCATTACAGCCTTGAAAACTAACACACAAGAAGCTGAGACTGCCTGGTAATAGGGAAAAGAAAGAAGGAAGGAAGGAAGGAGAAAGGTAGAATAAACGGAAGAGAAATAAAAAAAATATGAAGGTAAAGGATAAAACCGTCTGATGTCTGAAAATGTAAAAGCTTGACAAGATAACATTAGACACACGAAGTAAAAGCTATTTATCCTCGCCCTCAGAAAGGAAGATGTGAGAGGCTCCTTGCGACTGAGCGGCTCGTGGGAGGTTTTCATGTGGGAAAGATAATTGGTTTCGTTACCTGTGGGGGCGGAAGATGGAAATTTTGTATAAAGAAAGAGAGAAAGAAAACGAAAAAAAGAAAGAAAATGGAATGACTAAAGGTGAAGAAGGATATAGAAACGGAGAAGGTATATGATGAAGAAGCACATAGGAAACAGGAACAAATGAAGGAAGAGGGAAAGAGTTATGGAAAGGGAAAATACTAAGGAAGGATTTCGGGAAGGAAGAGAGGCAGGAAAGAAGAGAGAGAGAGGAAAGAGAGTTATGAGGGAGGTGAGGGGACTTGGGGGGGGGGAAGGGAGAAGGTATAGCGAAGGAGGCTTGTGATGAGGAGGAGGAGGCTTGGCAAGAACTAAGAGACTTGAGCAGCGCGTAGGAGGGACCATCTATATCCTAATTTATCTTTCCCATCATCTCTCCTTCCCTTCTTCCTTCCACTTCACGCCCTTCCCTACACCCTCGCAACCTTCCCCATGCCTTTGAAGTCTCTCACCCACGCCCTCCCTTCAGTACAGGCTAGTATGCAATTTATCATGTAGTAGAAGAAGGTCCAAGAAGCGTGGGTGACGTGCTCTCCCTATGAAGGCTTGAGACACACTGAAACACACTTTGACATTTGCCTCCGTGTCAACTTGGGTAAAACCGCTTCACGAAATTCGACCTCCTTCCAAGACACGAAGTCGATGAGAAAGTTGTTGAAGTGAGGGTTGGGTTTTGTAGATAAATGTTTCATCATAAGTTCATTCTTAGCCACGTAAATTAAATTCCGCTGAAGAGAGATATAGAGGTTGAAGTTTGTGTTTGTTTATTTATTATTTTATTTAAACACGAGCCATCCAAGCTGTCAGGAAAATTGTCTGATTAACAATATCATTACTACTATCAATACTACTACTACTGCTGCTGTTGATATTAATAGAAGCATAGTAATAATAACAGTAGTACATAATTAAATAGTAATAATAGGAATAATGATAACAATAATGATAATAACAACAATAATAATAATAACAGGGAAGCATAAGATACATTTTTCTTACTCTATTCTTATTATTTTCCTTTTCTATATCTTTCGTTTCTTTTCCCCGAGACTCGCTAAGAGGGTGGAACAGATCGACTTCTTCCCGTCTCACGAAGTCACATTTCTGGAGATTCTCAGACGACACTTGGAGTTCGAGAGTCTCCTTGAGGTGACCCGCGGCCCCACACTCCCTCAGGCACGCGCGGCGCCCTTAAGTTTGTCGGGATAATCCGTCAAGAAGTTACCTCTCTTTTAATCCTCATGAAACGCGACTCGACCTAAAGCGGAGGAAAGTTCATTGTTTTGTTATCCTTTCTCTCTCTCTCTCTCATTGTTATTACACCTGTCTAGCGAAGAGTGAAGGGAAAGGGCAGGAGGTACGAACAAAGGTGATGGGGTACGGAAAGGTAAGGGAAGGGAAGGGGAGGGGAAGGGAAAGGGAAGGGGAAGGGGCTACAGGTAGGGAGATCAGACCCCGATGAGTGTGAGGTTAATTTAAACTTTACCTTAGGAGGCATCTCTCAACGCATATGTTTACTGACGAAGAAAGTGTAGGAAGTTCTAAGGTGTGTCTGGTGTTACTACTACTACTACTACTACTACTACTACTACTACTACTACTACTACTACTACTACTACTACTACTACAAAATCCTTAGTCAACTTTTTATTTTGTCAATGTATTGTTTTGTTTTCTAATATTTTCTTTTTGTTCGGCAGGAAAGAAGGAAAAAAACTTACTACATGTGTCTGTCATCTAGTAATATTTTCCTTTCAATTCAATGGCGTGTGTGACATTTCAAGTTAACAAGACTTTCATAAACTCCGAGGGATAAGAAAAAAAAGAAAAGAAAAGATAAATAAATGCCACATAATAAATAATAAAATCCAAGGATAGGAAAGCATTGAAAGATTCCATTCATTTTATATATCTTTTTTCCCAATCATCTTCTTTCACTATTACCTTCTGCTTCTTTCTATCATCTTTCTATCTTTCTCTCTCTCTCTCTTTCTCTCTCTCATTATTTTGTTCTTACCATCACTTCTGGTCTCGTCGAGGACTCTTGTTGGTCTGAGTCTGGCACATCGAAGTCAAGGATTCGGAGTAAGAGACGCACAGAGGGTGTTGCCAAAAGTCCTTGAAAACGCTACGAATATAAGTGACAAAAAATATAAGGAATTTGATGTTGTATCCTCCTCCTCCTCTCTCCTCTTCCTCCTCCTTCTTCTTCTTCTTCTTCCTCCTCTTCTTCTTCTTCTTCCTCCTTCCTTTTTTGTGCCTTCATTCCATTCTATTCTATTCCTCCAAGTCCTTGTTTTTCTTTTTTCTTTTTCCTCTTCCTTTTTATCTTCTGCTCTTGTTTCCGGTCCTCTTTCCTCCTCCTCTTCTTCTTCTTCTTCTCTCCTCCTCCTCCTCCTCCTCCTCCTCCTCCTCCTCCTCCTCCTCGTTCTCTTTTAGTTTCCTCTCTTTCCCTCGTGGATAATGTAAATAAAAGTTCGAATAACAGAATTAATGCAAAATTTGTCACAGTGTGGAATGGAAAGACACGAAAGGGAAGGGAAAGGAAGAGAAAAGGAAGGATGGATGAAAGAGATGAAGAATGAAAGAAGGAATTAATGAAAGTGGAAGAACATTTTATTATTGTTGTTATTGTTCTTATCATTTGTATTATTATTATTATTTATTCATCTTTTTCTTCGTCTTCTTCTACTACTATTACTACTACTACCACCACCACCACCACCACCACCACCACCACCACCACCACCACCACCACCACCACCACCCACCTTCCTGCCTCTTCTCTTTAAAAACAAAACAAAAAAACAACACCCCCTCATTTAGGTGACTATGATCGATCGTTAGGCGACAGCGGGTAAAGAAATATGTGTAGTCAATGGGTCATTTAGCGGCGTGGAGTCTAATTACCATTTTAATTACTTTCTTAATTAACGCTGTTAGAGCAATTAAGCGGAAAGGAGCAGACTAAATATTTGCCAAAAAGGGAGGAACCACACTAACCTTTTTTTTCCTCCCATTCTTTCTCAGTGAGCTGGAAAAAGAGAGAGAGAGAGAAAGAGAAAGAGAGACCTTCCTTCACACATACATATTTCTACTCCTATTTTCCTTCCTCTTCCTCTCTTCCTCTCTTCCTCCTTTTCTTTTTTTTTCTTCTTCTTCTTCGCGTCAAACTTGCACTTAAATGACTGCCTCGAATGACTTAAAGACATCCTTCAATTCCTCTGAAATGTTCGTTGTAAAGCTTAATGTAACTTCCTCTTCCTTCATTACTTTTCGTTGCTTCTCATTTCACTCTTTACGAATACTTGAGATCATTGTTATATGTATTTCCTCTCTTTGTTTTTTTTATTTGATGGCTTGTTTCTCGTTTGTTATCGTCTCATTTATCTTCCTTTGTCTTTCGTTTTTTTTCTCTCTTCCCATTTTCTTTCAGTTTTTTTCTTTTTTTTCTCCTCTGTGTCGTGTTATTGATTATTTTTTTTTTTTATACCTGTTGCGCTTGACTTTTGTTTCCTACGGTTATTGTTATCTTTTTTTCCCCCCTTTCATATTTTCCTCCTTTTCATCCTCCGTCCTCCTCTTCCTCTTCTTCCTTCCCTTCATCTACCAAGCTGTCTCTCACTCTGGTTATTACTATAGTCAAAAAGGGAAATTTTGACACCTCATCTGCCAGCTAGTCGTCCCCAAGAAAACGTCACGCGATGTCTGAGATAACACACACACACACACACACACAGACACACACACACACAGACCCCCACCACACACCCACACACCACGCACACGCACATCAACCCCAATACACGGTCAGAAATAGATTAAACCCAAACAACTCATGCTCATTTTAGCCCGTCATCGTTACCTGGTGATCCAACGTCGTCATTATTGGAGCATTGAGTTCGTAATGGTGCGCTATGGAGCCTCGGCGGAATAAGAGGCGTGAAATCAGGATGGAGCTCTCGTGTTACCATCCTCATATACCGTAACCATTATCCGCTAATTCAAGGGAGAGAGAGAGAGAGAGAGAGAGAGAGAGAGAGAGAGAGAGAGAGAGAGAGAGAGAGAGAGAGAGAGAGAGAGAGAGAGAGAGAGAGAGAGAGAGAGAGAGAGAGAGGAACGTTATGTCATACTCCCACATAGCGTTACGAAGGAAGGAAGAGAGAAGGAAAGAGAATAAGGGTGGTATGATTTTTTTGGTGGTGGAGAGAGAGAGAGAGGAGGAAGGAGAATGTCGTGATGAAATGGAAGACTCTGAGGAAAAAGAGGAAATGACTGTAAGTGGAGAGGAGGAAAATATGTATGAATGTTAAAAATAGTGTGTTTGAGAGAGCGAGAGAGAGAGAGAGAGAGAGAGAGAGAGAGAGAGAGAGAGAGAGAGAGAGAGAGAGAGAGAGTATAATATAATTTACTTCGAGTCTTCTTATCACCTCACATCAACACTCTTACCCGATGCAAAAGGATACAGGTGAGCTTCCATGTAATTCTAACGCCGAGGATAATTAGATGCTAAAAAAAAGTATAGTCAAAAAGTCAAAAAAAGTCAAAAAAAAAAGTCAAAAAAAAGTCAAAAGATGTTCACGAAGATTATTTACGTCACCTTTAATTAAGAAGAACATAAATCCCATCCTTTCATAACCGCTCCAGGCTCATCAAAACACACGACGAACTAATTGAGAGGCGTAATTAAATTCTTATCAAGTTAATTCACTCATTGTGGTTAATTATATCGCTGCCTCGTGCTGTCCGTCGCTGCTCAGGCCTCTCCTCTTCCCTCCTCTTCCTCCCTCTTCCTTCCTCTTCCTTCCTCCTGCCTCCTATGCCTCTTCTCTCCCGCGTTTCCACTTGCCTTCTCATCTTCAGTCACATCCTCGACCCTTTTTGTCTCCCAGATGAAAGAGAGGGAATTTGAAAGCAGTGGTGAGGATGAAAACGAATGGGCAGGAAAAGGAGGAGGAGGAGGAGGAGGAGGAGGAGGAGGAGGAGGAGGAGGAGGAGGTAGATGGCGTATGTCCTTCCTTCTTCTCTTATCTCGAGGGAACTTGTCCTCTTTTTAAGGTCTCGTCTGGGCTGCTTCGCTCGGTGGCTCAGCTACGGTTTTCCTCTCCCTCTTCCGTCGCTGCGTTAAAGATTTTTTTCCATCCCAACCTCAGATATGCGAAAGAGTGTGATTTGGGTTTTATTTCTTTCCGTGGGAGCAGCGAGGAGAGACGGAAAGGGAAGAGGAGGAACACGATAAGAGATAGAACGTCCATCATTTTCTTCTGGCTTTAGTCTTGTTTCTGTTGTATCTTTGAGTATACGAAGGTGTAACATCTATTCTATATTCCTTACGTGTTTAGGCAAAGCTAGGTAGTAGGAGGAGGAGGCAGAGTGGAACAATGTGGAATGAAGAGAGAATGAATAACCTCAAAAACTCATCCTTTCTCATCCTTTACAACTGAATTTCACTCACGGAGCTTGTATTACGAGGAATAATATGATTCTTTTATGTATGTGTGTAGTATAAGGAGGCAGGGGAAGGTATGGTAGTATTTACAAGGTGGAACAGGGTACGAGGCGAGGGTGTAAGGGTGAGGGTAAGGTGTGGAGGAGAGGATGTGAGGGTGAGGGTAAGGTGTGGAGGAGAGGGTGAGAGTAAGGGTGTTATTCTCTCACTGCTTCAGAATACACTGACTTACATGTCCAGACGCTCGCCACTTAGACTTGGCTACACTGCAAGGCTGACTCATGCACTCACTGACTCTCTCCCCTTGCACACACACACACACGCACACACACACATATACATACATACACACACATTGCTTGGCTGGCTGTCTATAAACATCTATCTTGCTGTATGTATGTATGCATGCTTCTCTCTCTCTCTCTCTCTCTCTCTCTCTCTCTCTCTCTCTCTCTCTCTCTCTCTCTCTCTCTCTCTCTCTCTCTCTCTCTCTCTCTCTCTCTCTCTCATCACCAGTAAAGGCAACGATGCAATTTCTAAAACTCGTGTTGCCTTGATTTGCCTCTTGTATCCAGCATTCACATCCGCATCATTGCACACACAAACCCTTCCACACTCAAGGGGAGAAAATTGCGTGCAACTGGAATGCAATCCAATCCTCATCAACCTAAGTGTCAATGGGTGTTGTTGTTATTTACCTGATCTTGTTTCACCTACGGAAAGAATGCATGAATATTACCCAGCCGTAGTTTTCCGTCTATCTTAGAATTCCTTAGAAGGTAAAAAGAGTGATAGAGGGAAGGTGGGAGTCTTCTGCTCTTCCTCTTCGTTGATTCTCGAGAGCAAAAGAGGAGATTGATAGTGAGGCTTATCGCCGTATTTCCGATCCCTTGATGGATGGGAAAGATGAAGTTCAGACAAGTCTATCTACCTCATGGGAGAGAGAACGAGGAAGCAGGGACAGCGGGGACCCAGCATCCTTACCTTCAGTTCCCGTAAGATGCTGAGGAGAAAAAATGGGTCTATGGAAGGGCATGTACCTCTCCTTTTATCCGTGACGTCAGGAGGTGGTGGAGGGAGGGAGGGGTGTGTGTGTGTGTGTGTGTGTGTGTGTGTGTGTGTGTGTGTGTGTGTGTGTTTGTGTTTGTGTTTGCTTGCTTGTTTGCTTACATCGTATAGAATGAAAAAAAGAGCCAGCCAGCGCGTTGATCAGCAAACACTCAAGCACACACACACACACACACACACACACACACACACACACACACACACACACACACACACACACACACACACACGTCGCCACAAGCATCACATGTTTACATAGACAAGAAACGCTTGACATTACACATTTTTTTTCCTTTTCTTTTCATCCCCAACCAAACGACGCTCCACCTCACCTCACACACACACACACACACACACACACACACACACACACACACACACACACACACACACACACACACACACACACACACACACACACACCTTTACCTACATCATTAAAAGTGACTTGTCCTTCCACACCACACCTGCACGACACCCACGTACACACACACACACACACACACACACACACACACATACGTATACACCCTCGCCTCACGTGCCTCGCCTCGCCTCGCCTCGCCGCCGTGATGACGTGTATGGGCAGCAAAGAGACAGACGCAGATTACTCCCTCCGCCTCCCTCCTTCAAAGGGCGGACAGTAATAACGGGGAATGAGGGAGTTATTGTGTGGACGACGCTCTGTTATTACCTCCTGCCGCAGACACCCGGGCGCCCTCCCCTCCGTCGGGCTGTTAGGGGCGTGGCGGAGGCTCGTTGCCCCCGCGTCGCTGGAGGCCGCAGTTGATGCCGGCGTCAGAGGGATTCTGATGACGGCCTTCTCTAACGACCTCCTACGGGGAAATTAATTATCTGAGGCAGCTCCCTCCTATGCCAGACTCAACCGTTTCATCCCCTCACCTCCCTGCGCTTCCCCTCGCTTCCCCTCACCTCAACCCTCGCTCAATTTGACAAGCCAAGCAGGGTCGTGGGTTGTGCAGTGTCACGTGTTCGCTCGTCTCCAGCGGCGTGTGTTGAGGCGACCACGAGGCGTGTTTACGGTTCTTCTTTATTTTGGAACGCGTTGTGGTTGCCAAATAAGAGCTGCGTTGAGTGAGTGAGGTACGTCCGTTGCCATGACTACAGTGAAGCCTGAAGATGAAGTGTGTGTGTGTGTGTGTGTGTGGGGGTGGAGGGGGGAGGGAGGTGGTGCAGTTACGCATCAAAACGTAAATTCCTCTCTCTCCTCTCTCTCTCTTCCTGTTTTTATCTTCCTTTTCTCTTTTTACCATATTACTTCTTTCCTTCTTATCTATTCTCTTCCATCAATCTTTCCTTCTATCTTCCCTTCCCTTCTTTCATCCATGCCTTTCATCCCTCTTCCTATGCATCACCTTTCACTCCTCACCCATCCATCCATCCATCCATACACTCCCTCACACTCTTATAAACCATATCCCTTATTCATCCACCAAACCTCCTCTCCTTCCCTCTTTACTCCCCTTCCTTCCCACATTCTCAAGTCCACCCTCAGGAAGATCAATGGACAGCTTCGTATCGTAGCAGCAAGGCTCATCTAGGCTAGGAAAAGAGCGGGAAAAATAGTCACCCTAGATAGATAGCCTTGCGTCCGAACATCTGCCCCTCACCAATATTGACACCACTGAATGGGCAAACATTCTTATCCCGGCTAAACAAACCGGGTTTTATCAGCTAAGCGTCACTCCCGCCCTTAAATGACCTCTCGGGGAAGGGTCTGTAAGGGTGAAGGTGCCTTGGTCTCCCTTCCTTGTTGATTGACAGGCGAGATGCAATATTGGTCTCTCAAGCAAGGAAATGTTTTGATGCCTTTCCCAGCTGTTCCCACTATGGACACAGAGCCTCGTGTGTACCTGGGCATACCAATTACTTGAGTCTCCCCTTGTCCCTCGCCCAAAGAACACGGGGGATAGTCATCTTAGTCTTGGATGTAAGGTTGTTGGTGGGGTATTATTTTTTGCTTGGCTTTCCTTTTGGTGGTTTGCGAATATATTGATTCTTGCTTGGATGTGTGTGTGTGTGTGTGTGTGTGTGTGTGTGTGTGTGTGGTGGGCACACACACACACACACACACACACACACACACATGTAAGTAGGTCTTAAGTAAGGGAAAAATATTTACGTTTAGAGAGTTAATGAAACTTTCCTTGGTTCCCTATTTTTTTCCTCCTCCTCCTCCTCCTCCTCCTCCTCTCCTCCTCCTCCTCTTGGTGTCCTTTTCTTCCCAGTGAGAGAAAGTTGTTGTTCAGGAAGTGTGAGAAGTAAAGAAACAAGTAAAAAAAAACAAGCAAATTACAAGTATTATAACTTTATGCAATTTTTTCTTCTTTAGAATATGGACAAACAAGTGTTTTTTTCCTTCTTTTTCTTTCCTCATTTTCCTCTCTCCTCTTTTTTTCCCTCTCCTCTTTCCTCTTTCCCAACTCCTCTCCCTTCCTTTCCTTTCCTTTCTCCGTGCTTCCCCTCCCTCTTTTTTTCCCCTCTCCTCTCCTCTCCTCTCCTCTTTCCTTTCCCTCTTTCTCCCTCTCTACTCTTGACCACAGCCTCTCTCTCCTCTTTTTTCCCTCTTACTCCTCTTGCTTTCCTTAACGCCTACACTTTCCTCTTTCCCTTTTCCCCCCCTCCCTCCTTTCCTTTCAAGTCTTCCTCCCTACCAACTTTCTTTCCTCCTCCTCCTCCTCCTCCTCCTCCTCCTCCTCCTCCTCCCACCTTTTCCTCTTTCACTATTCAGATGTGGTAAAAATAGCACACAGGGTCACTGCTATCAAATTCAAGATGTTATTTTCTCTTTAAACTACATTTTTATATTTCTATTTTTTTTTTTCTTCACCAGATTATTCATTTTTTTAAACGACTTTAATAATTGATTTTTTTTTCATTTTTTTTTCTTTTTTTTTCTCTACTGTCTGACCTACTTTTGTGTGTGTGTGTGTGTGTGTGTGTGTGTGTGTGTGTGTGTGTGTGTGTGTGTGTGTGTGTGTGTGTGTGTGTGTGTGTGTGTGTGTGTGTGTGTGCTCTTTTCCTTTTTCTTTTGTTTACTTTTTTCGTTGTTTATTCATTCCTATGCTGACTGTAAACTTTAATCTTTTTTTAACATTTATTTTTTTCCTCCAAAACCCCATTCCAGTAACTATTTCTTATGCATCAAAATTTTTTCTCTATCTATATTGATGTAAAAAAAAAGACGAAACACACACTTAAAGCAGTTATTTTTGTCTTTTTTTTTATATAATATACCACAATAATCGTATTTTGACGTACGTAGTGGTGGTGGTGGTGGTGGTGGTGGTGGTGGTGGTGGTGGTGGTGGTGGTGGTGGTGGTGGTAATGATGGTGATGATGATGGTGATGATGATGGACACTCCCGGTGGTTGTGAAGGGAGGAGAAAGATAGGAATGGAGAAGACAGGAGAAAGAATAGGAGGAGCAGGAGGAGAAAGAGGATTAGGAGGAGGAGCAAGAGAATGAAGAAAAGAAAAAACAGGAGGAGGAAGAAGAGAGGTAGAAGAAGACATGACGGAGAGGAGGATAGGAAAGGGAATATATGAATAAATAGATAATAAGGGCAAGATGGGAGAGATGCAGGAAGAATATGTGAAAGGATAAAGAAAGAAATGAACAGTAAGAGAATAAGATAAAAAATAAAGATTGGAAAACTGAAATATCTATACAAAAAACAAAACAAATGAAGCATGAAAAACATTAACAAAAAAAAATTAATTACCATATACAAACTATAATTTTTTTTTATTTATCTTTATATACAAACAACTACGTATAGATAAAAGTATAGAACAGCATCAAAACAAAACAGAGAAAGTATATAGAACACGTAACGACAAGAGCCAAGAAGACAAGAGAAGAGAAGAGAGAGAGAGAGAGAAAACGAAGAGCTAAAAATAACTCGGTAACATTACACCATTTTCTTTGTGAACTGAGATTAGACTCACACCAAACATTATTTTTAAGACACAGTTTTGAGTTTGTTTCTGCCACCAGACTAAAAATAAAGGGTAAACTCAAGACAGGTGCGAGGCAGGTGTGACGAGACCCTGGAGTATGTTGAAGGGGCTGAATTGCAACTCTTTTTACCTGAACTTAAAGACGGAAATGCCAGACAGACACAGAAACAAAGAAACAGAGACAGAGACACAGCGCAAAAGAGAGAGAAAATGTGATAATGTTTTTGTGTATCGTGTTAAATATAGGATAACAAAAAGAAACATAGAGAAAAAAAAAGATTATTACATACAAGAAACAGATAAATAGATAGATACAAAACTTATAGCTGATAGTCTGATGACATTGATAGGATAAGTAAGTAGACAGACGCCCAGACAGACAGACAGATAGACAGACAGACAGACGCAAGACAGACAGACAGGAGAAGGCCGCGTCTGTGTGGCGGGTTCGTAATCTAATGCATCAGATTATATCATATCAAATAATCCAATCATCGGCTTTTGTGATGTGGATTATACGAAGACTTGCTTACTTTTCATGAGGCTTGTCCTGTCCTGCCGTCTGCCGCCATATCTTATCTCGCGTTCTGTGTGAAGAGCCCGCCGTGTGTGTGTGTGTGTGTGTGTGTGTGTGTGTGTGTGTGTGTGTGTGTGTGTGTGTGTGTGTGTGTGTGTGGGCATGCGTAACCAGAGTGAACGATACTTATTTTTCTGCGCATTCTCTCTCTCTCTCTCTCTCTCTCTCTCTCTCTCTCTCTCTCTCTCTCTCTCTCTCTCTCTCTCTCTCTCTCTCTCTCTCTCGCCGTGGTAATTATTCAATTAATTTTCTTTCATTAAAAAAAGATAAATCATGGTATGCTGATCAGTGTTTTATTATGGCACTGAAATTAATATCAGTAATTGGTTTGAAAAAAGAAAATAGAAGAAAGGTTATGTGATGGTTTTCAAAATAGAAATATTATAATACAAATATATTACAATGAAAATATATGAAAATATATTACAATCAACATTATTATATTGAGATACGAAACTTTCACCAATTCGTTAATAAAGTGGAATTTCTTTTTCAAGGTTCAAAGAAAATACGATGTTTAATTTACATTTTAAAAGATGTATTACAGAGAGAAAGCGAGAAAGAGAGAGTGAGAGAGAGATAAAGAAAGAGATATTCGAGATATTCGAGATATTCGAGATATTCGAGATATTAGATATTCGAGATATTGTTTTCTATGGTTTTTAAAATTATCATTATTGTGTCTGGTTTTTCTAAAATGACTTTATAATGTTTTGTTTCTTATTAAGGAAAATAAATTAAAAATGAGAAATTATTTTGACGAAACATTTTAATTTTGCATTAAAATTATATAAAATAAGAGGGAGATAATGGATATATTATCTTCGAAATAATTCAAATAAATATTAAAAACATATTGGTAACAATAAGGAAAGAAAAAAAGAATCTATGAAAAATAACTGAAATTACACGTACTTATTAGCTTATTTAACTCTTGAATCTCTCCCCAAGTGTTTGTTTTACATTAAAACTTCCAAAACAAGTCTTATTGTGCGTTGTAACATTAATAGTTTTTATTAACGTAATGTTTCTCGCATCTGTCACAGAGACGGTTTTACTTTTTTTCTGGGAGCCTAAAAATAGATCAGGATTGGGGTGGAAGTTAGTTTTTGTCATTTTACTGCTTAACTATCAGTCCTAAGGGAAAGGTTATTGAAGCAAACTTGTTAAGCTTTAAAAGTTCTATTTAAAACTTTGATAATTGTCTTAATTACTCTCACAGCTTTAGAGAAATAAAGTGTGATAAAAAAGTATTTTGATCAAACACAAATGCATATTTTTTTCAGTTGCTCAGAGTCCAAATACATTGTGTAATAACTCAAAAGAATGGAAATTTTATGCTCTATCTTTTATGTTCTAAGCACTGTTTACGTAAACCTCATAGTTTTTGAGTAATATAAAAAAACAATATTTGTCAGCAAAATCTAAGGGTGTACCCTGGCAGTTTTGGTACAAAATTTTAATATTTTTGAATGTGATGAAAATTGTTACTTAAAGGTTCGTGGGCACCAAGAACACGATGGTGGACTCAGTTTTCTGATTACTCATATATTAAATACTGTTTCACCCTAAAATAAAGTATATTGAATCCGTTGTACTCGGTAAGCCAGGGTGAAACAGTGTTTAATATATGAGTAATCACAAAACTGAGTCCACCATCGTGTTCTTGGTGCCCACGAACCTTTATATAACAATTTTCATCACATTAAAAAATAATAACATTTTGCACCAACATTTCCAGGATTTTGATGACAAATATTTTTTTAAAACATTATTAAAAAACTATGATGTTTACGTAAATAGTTTATAGAACATAAAAGATAGAACATAGAATTCCATTTCTTATGAGTTACAATACAATGCATTAAATTTTTAAACTACTAAAAAGTATAGATTTGTGTTGATAAAAAAAAACCTTTTCATCACACTATTTCTCGAAAACAGTGAGAGTAATTAATACAATTATCTAAGCCTTATATAGAACATTTCAAGCTTCACAATTTTGTTTATATTAAAGATTCCTGTACGACTGATAGTTAAGGTTTTAAAGATATTTAAGATGTAAAGATATATAAGATTTTGAAGATATTCGAGATATGCGAGAGAATCGAGAGAAATAAATAGAGTATGGAAGACCCAAAGTTGTCAACGGGTCCATAATTAGTGCAAGGTGGTGGTGGGGTGGCGGGGTGTTGTCACAAGCAGGTGAACCCCCTCAACCCAGCCCCACACACCCCCCTACCCCACCCGACATCCCCACCCTGCCCCGCCCCCTGCCCCGCTGCACTGTTTCTGACACCGAACATGGAGAAAAGACTATCGCTTTTGTTACAGCTACGGGTGAACGGAGAAGAAACAGGTGAAAATGTTACCCCGTTGTGAAGGGGGAGACCTACAGCCTCACCTTGGCACCCCGTGGAGGATTTCAGGCTCGAGTGGGCGGGCGTGGGGCGTGTGTGGGGTGTGTATGGGAGGTGTGGGCGTGTGTCGCTGCGAGGGACGAGGTGGTATACAAAGGAAGGCTGAAGGGCGGAAAATGTTGAGGTCTCCCCTTCGTGCGGGCGTCTTCTTTTGTCTCCTGTGATGAGAAGAGGTACTGAGGGGAGGGTGTGTGTGTGTGTGTGTGTGTGTGTGTGTGTGTGTGTGTGTGTGTGTGTGTGTGTGTGTGTGTGTGTGTGTGTGTGCGTGTGTGTGTGTGTGTGTGTGACGTTTACTGAGGCTCACACCTATTTCTGGTCAAGCAACACACACACACACACACACACACACGCACACGCACACGCACACACACACGCACCACACACACACACACACACACACTAATATTCAAACCTCATTACCACCCTTTGAAATGTACATAATTTTCGTTCATCACGCTCAAAAAACAAATATATTTACCGTGTAATATCCATGGAAATTACAACATCATAGCAATAAACTCGCATAATTATTTCATTACAGAACCCTTAACAATTATTATTTTTTATTTTGTTTCACTAGCCAATGTCAGGAAATACACGATACCTCTCTCTCTCTCTCTCTCTCTCTCTCTCTCTCTCTCTCTCTCTCTCTCTCTCTCTCTCTCTCTCTCTCTCTCTCTCTCTCTCTCTCTCTCTCTCTCTCTCTCTCTCTCTCTCTCTCTCTCTCTCTCTCTCTCTCTCTC
>JAPQNM010000008.1:14355856-14360856 GCA_029783475.1 Metacarcinus magister | reverse complement strand
ATCTCTGTAACACTGATTAACTACTACTACTACTACTACTACTACTACTACTACTACTACTACTACTACTGTGCTTTTATTGTTATCATTTATTATTACTATTTTCATTCGTAGTAGTAGTAGTAGTAGTAGTAGTAGTAGTAGTAGTAGTAGTAGTAGTAGTAGTAGTAGTAGTTATGGTAGTTATGGTAGTAGTGATAGTTGTAATAGTAATGATGGTGGTGGTGGTAGTATTAGTATTAGTAGTACTAGTACCACCACCACCACCACCACCACTACTACCACCATCACTACCATCACCACCACAATTTTAATGAACAAGTAGCAAGAAAGTCCTTTTTAGCACCCAATCATGTCCTTAATTCATTTCGGCAAATTTCGAAAACAGGAGAAATTGAGAGACTAATCAAAATGTCCTGTTTACTCCTTTTTACCCTAATTTTTAAATCATCTATAGTTAATTCTTATTTTTCTTCCTTAAAGGGGAATATTAGGAGGTTGTATAAGGGGAAAAAAAAAAAACGTCGATATATTTTCCCCCCTTGAGGATCCGAATGAAAGGATGAGGGAAAACGAACCCTGGAAGTGAACTCTGAACAACACATGTATTGAAACTTGTACGTGAAGCAATGAAACAATTTTGAACATCTCGCTACCTCTTCGGATTTCCTCTCAACTCCTTTCACTGTTCAATCAAAGTGACAGCCAAGGAAAGCTTCCCGAAATTTGAAACGTGCCCTTCCCTCCTTCCCTTCCCTTCTTCCTCCTCCCTTCCTCCCTTCCTTCCTTCCCTTCCTTCCCTTATTCCGTTTTTCTATCCTTTCTCCATTCCTCATTTATCAATTCATTGCTGCCTAATCCTTGTTTATCCCCGAATCTTATGTTCTGTAACGTCCTCTGCATTTATACTCTCACATTTGCACTATTCAACACCTTTCTCTATAGATTCTCCCTTATTTACACTCCTCCAGTCTCATAATCCCCTTTTTCCAACCCTTTCATTTAACCCTTCACTTCTAAATCCTCTACCAGCAAGCAACCTCACCAAATCAACCTTCTCTCACTGCAACACGAGAGCCACTAACCTTAATATAACGCTCAAGACCTTTTCAATATGCGGGAAGGTGGCAGTAGCTCCCCACGCCTCGGAAGGGGAGTATTATGAAGGGTGTTGGATCCTGTACCCTCGCCGCTGCCTCGCCTCGCCTTGCCTCCTGAATCCTATGTGTAACGGAGACGGACCTTGAGTAGCCGTCTCTTCGCCTTCCCACCTCACCTCACCTCACCTCACCTCACCTTCCCTCACCTGTCGCTTCCAAGACACAAGTGATTAGGGATTACTGCAGGTGACCCCACACGACACCCCCCTAGGTAAGTAAGTATGTATAAGACGGAGGAGGAGGAGGAGGAGGAGGAGGAGGAGGAGGAGGAGGTAAAAAGAGGGTAAAATTGATGAGGACAAGATGAAAAATATAGATGCATCACAAAATAATAACAATAATAATAATAATGATAATGATAATAATGATAATAGGTCATAAAAAGAGTATTAGCTATCGCATTCACTTGATGATGTAGGTAATGAGAAGTGCTCAGGTAAAGAGGAAAGGAAGGAAGGAAAGAAGGAAGGAAGGAAGGAAGGTAATGGGGATGACACAGGTAATGATATACAAGGCGGATAAAAGGCAGGTAATGAACTCACCTGGAACACTCTTACATTAGTGCCAGGTGAGGGAAGCACCCCTTTGTGCGTCACCTCAGATAAATAGCAACTTAATGGAAGGGGAAAAAGAAGGGAATTAATGTTGGAAAGTTGAAATATATATATACCGGTCTACACACACACCCACACCACACACACCACACACACACACACACACACCACACACACACACACACACACACACACACGGGGAGGATAAATTATTATATGAAATGTGTGAGTGAATGAAAATAAATTCGTCTAACAGGAAGAGGAAAATGAAAGGAGGAGGAGGAGGAGGAGGAGGAGGAGGAGGGGGAGGGGAGAGAAAAGGGGGTAGGGTAGGAAAATGGATGAACAAATTCTAAGCTTCACTGAGACATCGTGAAGCTTAACATATTCCTCTCCTCCTCCTCCTCCTCCTCCTCCTCCTCCTCCTCCTCCTTCTTCCATTCCTTTTTTTCCTCTTCCTTCTCTTCCTCTCTTCCTCCTTTGTCAGAATGCGGAAGAGCGTGCAGTGAAAACTCTACCTAATACCCAAAGTTTGCCTGATCTCCCTAAGGTAACGTTTCAGTAGTGTCTCGAACCTCTCCCAACGAGGCTTTAGGAAACTACAACTCCAAAACTTTATTATTTCACGCTATTAATCTATCTATATCTATACTAAACATGCTAATGATATGACTCGGGTATAGTTATTAGTACCTGTTAATCAACCAGTGCACAGGTGATTAAATAAACAGGTGTTATAGATAAAATACGAGTTGATAGTTAAGTGTTGGCATCCTTTACTCCTTACCAGACACTGCTACTTTCAATACTTAGTTTACAATAGCGTCAGTCAGAGGTGTAGTTAGGACAGTGCACGTGAGGTGAGGTGAGGCGAGACAGGACACGGATCTTCCTAAGCGAAGGGAGACTAACGTATAATCATTAGTGAAATTAGTTACGTACAGTTTACATCATCCCTCTAGTGCCTCCTTCAGCGTTCTGTTTCCTCCTGTGAGCTTGTGAAGAGGAGAAAAATAGGGAGGAAAGAACATGGCTAGCGCTCTCTCATCAACAGGTATGCCCTCAGGTAACATTCGAGGTAATTAAGGTTGGCAGACTCCTTCACCTGCCTTAGTTTGTTGACGACTTACCAGAGTGAGTTTTGGGGTCGTTCAGGTCGTTGAGGTTAGTGAGGATAGGGCGAAACGAGGCTATTAGTGGTCGTGATTCCAGTTTGAATTCGTGGTAACTACCTTGTTTGATCCTCGTTTTAGTTCCTGTTAATCTCACGGCCTGCCTTGCTTTTAGTTTATTTCAGTAAAGTTTTCTCTCTCTATTTACTTTTTTTTTTCTGACTTCGGTTTTGTGTGGTGCTAAAAAATCCATTCAGAAGTTTTATTTTTCATCTCAAACTTGTATTCATATTATTCTTGCTATTAATACTTTAACGCCTTTTAAATATCCTCTGTTACCCTCATTCATTTATTCTTTCATTCTCTTATTCATTCATTCATTCATTCTTTTATTCATTCATTCATTCATGGATTCATTCACTTGTTTCCAAAATTTTTACTTATCAAGGCATGGAATAACTAGTGTTTTTCCTTTTCAATTGACGTCATCACATTTCCTTACCATCCTCCACGCTTCCCTTACTCTTCCACTCTTCCTTTACCTTACCTTCCACTCTTACCCATAACCTCACCTCTCTTCTACCTCTTATACTCTCTAATCTTCCCCTTAACTTACCTCTTACCCTCAACCTTTCTTCAACATTACATTTCTTCTACCTCTTACCTTCTACTCTTCCCCTCAAACTACCTCTTATCCTCTACTCTTCCTCTCAACTTCACCTCCCTTCTACCTCTTACCTTAGCCTTTCCTCAACCTCACCTCACTCCTACCTTACCTTCTACTACTAACCTCTCCCCCCCCCCACAAACCTCACCTTTCTTCTATCTTTTATCTTCTTCCTTTCCCTCAACTAAGTCTTTGCTATCCAACCTCAAAATAACATCCTTTGTACATCGCTTCGTTTCCCTGTAAAGCCCAACAAACATGACACATCTTGTAGACTTTAATATACAGAGCTGCCTTCCCCGAGCAAAATCCACTTAATTGGAGTAATCGTCTAATGAGTCTTCTATTAACTTAGTAATTAAGAAAACATAATTAGCACACGCACACACACACACACCTACCCACACCTACACGTATAAACACACACACACACTCACACACACACACACACACACACACACACACACACACACACACACACACACACACACACACACACACACACACACACATGTAAGTAAAAGCCGAGAAGGGAAGTTGATAATTAATTCCAGGTTTGTTTGTGTTTGTGTGTGTATGAGAGAGAGAGAGAGAGAGAGAGAGAGAGAGAGAGAGAGAGAGAGAGAGAGAGAGAGAGAGAGAGAGAGAGAGAGAGAGAGAGAGAGAGAGAGAGAGAGAGATAGAGAGAGATAATGAATTGGTTCAAGTGTAGTGTAGTGCGAGTTTAATGAATGACCAAAAAAAAAAGAAGTAAAATCCTGTTAAAATCATGTCAACAGCAGATTCGGAAAATGAAGCCCAGGTGTATTGACCTTGTTTACACCTGTTTTTTTGGGGGGTGTGGGCGGGGAGGGGGGGCGGGGGCAGGTAATGAGAGGGGGGGGGGTCGGGCAGGTGAGGTGTTTTAAGGAGCATTTTATCTCTAACTAAAACACTAATAATAATAATAATAATAATAATAATGATAGTAATAATCCCACGTAACACATTATAGACCTAAACAAAGTGTGACGTAATTCAAGTCCTAGCACGGGATTGGCCAGTACAGCGTGACGTCATTGTAGTTCTAGCTCGTCATTGGTCTACTGAATATGACGTCATGAGCCTCACATCCCTTCGCCCCGTCTTTATTACCATCCCAGCGAGAGAGAGAGAGAGAGAGAGAGAGAGAGAGAGAGAGAGAGAGAGAGAGAGAGAGAGAGAGAGAGAGAGTGTGAGTCAGAGTCAATTTACAAGCTTAATTCTTACACAAAGCATCGCACATTTGCTTCTTAATCATGTAGCGAGAATTGTGCTTTCAAGGTATAATGACTATCTTGGGTTACGTTTACATTGCCTCCCCTCACCCCGCCCCGCTCCTCTATACTTAATCAGGCCTGTGAGCATCTGAGAGAGAGAGAGAGAGAGAGAGAGAGAGAGAGAGAGAGAGAGAGGGAGAGAGAGGGAGAGAGGGGGGGTGGTAATGTGTGAGTGAGTTTGTTTGAAATTTTTATGCCTAGTAGTTTTT
>JAPQNM010000008.1:14343356-14348356 GCA_029783475.1 Metacarcinus magister | reverse complement strand
TAAGATAAACACACACACACACACACACACACACACACACACACACACACACACACACACACACACACACACACACACACTTATTCTGAGTAAATTGAATATTCACACTTTATTTTTTTTCAACCATTACGATTTGTGAAGAAGATAAATAAAGAAGTCGAAATAATATTGAATTAATTTAATGTTGGAGAATTTAGAAATGAAATCTACATATTAATTAAGTCAACCTACGTGTTTGATGAGGGAAAATATATTATTATTATTATTATTATCATTATTATTATTATTATTATTATTATTATACGTTGCTATTAACTAATCACCATGTTAATGAATTATCTTATTTATCATTGCATTAATTATTTAAGTAACGTGATATTTTTTGTTTTCAATGTTGAGTCTCAGAACTAACACAGTTTTATGTTTTCATTAATGCTTCTGTTTGTACATTTTAATAATTTGCATCACAAGCTTATATATATATTTTTTTTATCTATTCACATCGTCATGAATATTTTAATCTCCGGATTCATACATTTCATCCTGTGATATACATTTGTTTGACTCTATACGGATAAATATACAAATCCATACATGTTATTATTATCATTATTAATATTTACACACACACACACACACACACACACACGCACACACACACACACGCACACACACACACACGCACACACACACACACGCACACACACACACACACACACGCACACGCCCACAACCACCTTATTCACACTCACATTATGAATATATTTATGTATGTACGTTCTTAATTAATTGAGTCGAGGTTGGCATTTACATAATTTACACACACCCACCCACACCCACACACACACACACACACACACACACACACACACACACACACACACACACACACACACACACACACACACACACACATCAACATTCAAAGCATCAACTCTTACACTCCCTCCTTGACACTCCCACACACAATACATTATTTTAATTAGGAGCAAGAAGGAGAACAAGTATATGCATAATTTCCGTGTTAACATCTCTCTCAGCTGTGTCCTGGTGTCCCTAAGGATGCTGGGACCCGTGATATCTGAGGTGTCCAGTGTCCTCTTGTGTGTAGATGTGTAGGTGTGTGGTAATAGGGAAACCAAGAGAAAGAAAATGAAAAAAGAGAAGAAAAAAAAATAGTTGATGGGGAAATATAAGCAATGTGTGTTTTTTAATCTCATTCCTTCTTTCCTTTCTTTCTTTCTCTATTTTTTCATCCCTTTTTATCTCTTTCTCATTTCTCATTTTCTTTTCTTTGTCTCCTCTTTCTGATACTTCTTTATTTCTTTTCTTTTTATCTTGTTTGTGTATTTGTCTTCTGTTTATCTGTCAGTCAGTCAGTTTGTCTCTCCTCATGATTAACTTTATCATTACTACCTCCTAATTGCCTCATTTACTGGTCATTAGCGGTCATTTACTCCCCTTAACATTCTCTCTCTCTCTCTCTCTCTCTCTCTCTCTCTCTCTCTCTCTCTCTCTCTCTCTCTCTCTCTCTCTCTCTCTCTCTCTCTCTCTCTCTCTCTCTCTCTCTCTCTCTCTCTCTCTCTCCTCTACAAATACAAATAGTCGTGTTTTGTAGAAAGTGAATTTAGGGAGAATCAGTGTTGTTTTTTCGTATGCAAATTCAGGGATTGATTATTTTGCAATCTATTTAATGCACACACACACACACACACACACACACACACACACACACACACACACACACACACACACACACACACACACACACACACACACACACACAGAGGGTCTTTCTAACCAGCGGCCTCGTGTATTTCCTTTTCTCCTCATGTTTGTGGGGAGAGAGAGAGAGAGAGAGAGAGAGAGAGAGAGAGAGAGAGAGAGAGAGAGAGAGAGAGAGAGAGAGAGAGGAGAGAGAGAGAGAGAGAGGAGAGAGAGAGAGAGAGAGAGAGAGAGAGAGAGAGAGAGAGAGATTAGAAAAAAAATGTATAGATATAAATCTTTTTACTTTTTTTCAAACCAAAGGGATATTTGCTCCAGTGAGGAAAAGAAATGGGAAAAAAAGTTCTTAAGCAAGGCGACATAAGGTTCAGTTTCTGTTGCAATTGTTGTGGTGAAAATAATGAAATTGGTTGAGCTTATTAATATTATAATCTTATTCCCGTATTAAGGAGGTAAAGGAGAGTAGTGGTGGTGGTGGTGGTGGTGGTGGTGGTGGTAGTAGTAGTTGACTAAGTATATTTTTTACTGCTTTTTTCAGTTTTTTATCTATTATTTATATTTTTCTTATTTTCCTCGTGTTTTTATTATTTTTATTATTATTATTACTTTGTTTTAATTTAACGTGGCTGGTGTTTTTCAGTTTTTTTATTTTCTGTTTTATTTGCATTTTCTCTATTATTATTATTTTCTTCTTGTTTTGCTTTCTGCTTCATATGAATTTTTCCCTTCCTGCTGCTTTTGTTTGTATGCGTTGTTATGTATTTCATGTTTATCTTATTGCATTTTATTTCACGATTCTATATTATTCCTACTGTTTTTTTAAATATACACTTATTTGGGTGTTTATTTTCAGTATTTTCTCATTTCTGTTTTATCAGCTTTTACTCTATATTATTTTTCTATCTTTCCTCTCTTTTTCTTGCGTTCTCTCCATTCATAATTTCTTTTTTAACATGCTAACTTCTTTTTAGTTTATTTTATCTAATATTTTTTCTTCCGCCAGTAGGAGTTAGGAGGCGAGAACGAGTCTTAAAGATGTGTGATGCTTATTTGTGCCGCCTACTAACACTTGGTAATACATAAACTAGTATAAAAAGAGAGAGAGAAAAAAGAAGTCTTGTAGTAGCAGGTGGTAGAGGTACGATAAGTGTTGTAGGTTACTGTATATTCCTTCTTGTATTATTATTATTTTTTCTCTTGCTCATATATATCGTTTTTTTTTATGAATTTGTGTTGCTTCTCATATTGAAAAGAAGTTAAAATGGAGACTTATAGAAAAAAATATGAGTTTTTATAATTCTTGTGATGAAAATTACATAAATAATCACATTATATAGATTTTTAACCATTTTTTTCAACACTTTTCTCATTCCTACGTGCGAGAGAGAGAAAAAAAACTTGTTAATGAAATAAGGTACTAAAGTTATTTTTTCCCTTTTTATTCCTTATACTTTCACAACCTTTACATTTTCCTCTACGCTGGGAGGTGGGTGGTAGTATTAAAAGTAATTTCTTCCCCTTTCATAGTGACGCTAAAAGTCTCAGGCTGACTTTTCCAAACATTCAAAAGCTTCAAGGGACCAACAACCCTCCCTCTTTTTTTTTATGGAAAGTTCTTGAGCGAAAGTTCTTTTTTTCCAAGAATAGTTTTAACGCGTAAAAAAAAAATATGGTGTTTATTTACTAATATGAATTCTAATTATAGTGAAGTAGTAGTAGTAGTAGTAGTAGTAGTAAAGGTAGTAGTAGTAAAGGTAGTAGTAGTAGTAGTAGTAGTAGTAGTAATGTAATCAACACTGGTCCTTATTTAATCATCGTGGGACTGATATGTTTAAAAAAGTCAATTTCTCGTGTCATCTAAACCTAATTTAGTCATGAAAATCTCTCCTTAATTTTGTTTAATATTTACGCCACCTCACTATCATAATAAAACACCTATTCCTTCCCATTAACTTACTTTTGATGAGGCAGAAGTGACTTTTCCCTCGTGAACCGAACCGAAACGAACCAAACCTAACCAAACCTAACCTAACCTAACCTAACCTAACCTAACCTAACCTAACCTAACCTAACCTAACCTAACCTAACCTAACCTAACCTAACCTAACCTAACCTAACCTAACCTAACCTGAACCTAACCTGAACCTAACCTAACCTAACCTTGAAAAAATCGATTCAGGTGGACGGTCAAAAATAATGTTGATTTAGTAAACGTTTAGAGAGTTTCATTAATTTGATATTGAAAATTATATAAAAGTTGTGAATTACAGGAGAGAGAGAGAGAGAGAGAGAGAGAGAGAGAGAGAGAGAGAGAGAGAGAGAGAGAGAGAGAGAGAGAGAGAGAGAGAGAGAGAGAGAGAGAGAGAGAGAGAGAGAGAGATGATAATTGTTTACTATTATTTTTATTTTCCCTAATCGTCGTTCTTATCTATTAATTCGTTCACACACGTTTTTTTTTGTTTCTTTTTCTGTATCACATTGTTTTGTTTTCAACCTTCTCGTTTTATCTTTTTCTTGTCTCTATTCTTTTGTTTTTCCATTGTGTCGCTTCTGTTTTATTTTCGTGTTGTATTTTTTCAATTCTTCTTTTGTATCATTTTATCTTCTTCCTCATATTTTTATACTAATTCTTTTTCCTCCTTTTACTTCCCCTCTCTTTTTATATATTCTCTCTCTCTCTCTCTCTCTCTCTCTCTCTCTCTCTCTCTCTCTCTCTCTCTCTCTCTCTCTCTCTCTCTCTCTCTCTCTCTCTCTCTCTCTCTCTCTCAGTAATAACAATAGATAACATAGATTCAAACCTTTAAGAAAACAAAAGAAGAGAGAAAATTCCATCTGATCTTGTACAGAAAACCAAGATCAAGGTTTTCAATACTACAAAAAATTACACATATAAAAAAATGTAAACAAAGACATATTATAAAAAAAGAAATATGTATTGAAACTATGACCTTATATCACAACCTTTCACCTTCACTTGATGACCTCAACTACGAGAGACTTATACAAAAAATATAAAAAGACAAAATTTTTTATATATATACGTAAAAGATAATCATAAATAAATAGGTGAGTGAAAAATACCTGTGCTAATATATTTCTTTATTTCCTATTAATTGAAATACGACAAGGAGGAGGAGGAGGAGGAGGTGGAGGTGGATGGTAATATCTCCCTTTTTATAACACTATTTATTTTTTTATTTACGTAAAAGTGGGATTATAAGGAAGGAAAAAATATACACATTTGTCTACTTTGTATTGGTATTTTGGTAATATAT
>JAPQNM010000008.1:14328356-14338356 GCA_029783475.1 Metacarcinus magister | reverse complement strand
TGTTTGGAGATGCAAATGAACGCTCACAGGACAGTTATGGTTCCCGCGGGATATAACGAAGAAAAAGTATGTGTTTGAGACCGAAATTATGTACTTGTTGCCTCCCCTTTTCCTCGCCTCTACCTACAAAATATTCTAAATTATGTTTGAATTATACATTCTTAGTTATGACTTTGTATACATTCGTGATAATTTAACCATGAAACTTGTACCTCTAGATAGAAAATAATCAACACATCTTAACGTTTGTATATGATATCATTTACATGTTAATGATTACTGTTTAGGAAAGGTCATCTCCATACTTATTCAGCGTAGGAAGTAACTATAATATTGTAGGAAGAAAAAATATGATATAGCTAAGAAATCACATTAGCATTGCACGTGAAAATTGGTGTTTAGCTTCGTTACAAAGATGGTCATTGGGATCAAAGTTGTAGGTCTTACGATTTTGATCTTAGAATGTGTTAGAAATATTACCATTAAGAGAAAAAAAATGAATAATGGTTTTAGAGTTAGCGTTTAAAACATTTGTAAACGTGTTAAAATTCACAAATCAACACGGAAATTATCAACACAATTAACCCGGATATTGTATGCGTAAAATAAATAAAAACTAGAAAACAAATCCAATATCCTCTGTTATAGACATTTTTTTATTGTACTTAAATTACTTTTTTTCCTACCAACGTAAAATGGTCAATATAATGCTTTACGTAAACATGAATTTCCGACAAAACAACAATAAAAAAAAACCAGACAATAATGGCAGGTTTTTGTTCACTGAAACTGACACGCCTTCGTTAAATTATTGAATTTTATCTGATAAGCCCAATCGGGTTTTTTTTTTATATAATAATGATACGATTTTTTATCCAATTTAGTTGAGTTTCCTTTGTTTTTGTTCATTAAATGCATTGCAGTTTGAGGGGAAATATGATAACAATTTCATATAATAATTGTGTAGTCATTATTATCATCATTACTACTATTACCATTACTGTCATCATTATCATTATTATCATTATTATTATTATCATCATTATTATTATTACCAAGAAGCATTTTGTTGCGTCCCTCGGCTGTTCCTGGTACTTTTCAGGGCTCAGAAATCTAATCTATTTACTAATTACCATCCGGGTACCTTTGATCTAATTCTGTTTGCAATTTATTTACTATCAACACTATTTTACCAGAGAAGGAGATGAGGAGGAGGAGGAGGAGGAGGAAGAGGAGGAGGAGGTGGACGTGGAACTCGAGCGTTGGAAATGTGTGGAAATTATCTTGTTTATGTAAGTGAGATTTATCTTGAAAATGTTTAATAGAACACCTCATAATATACGTATATATTTTTCTCCTCCTCCTCCTCCTCCTTTTCATCTTTCATTTTTGTATATCTGGGTTTATGATTCTCTCTCTCTCTCTCTCTCTCTCTCTCTCTCTCTCTCTCTCTCTCTCTCTCTCTCTCTCTCTCTCTCTCTCTCTCTCTCTCTCTCTCTCTCTCTCTCTCTCTCTCTCTTTCACCTCTGACCCAAAGCTGATTAACCTCGGCCAAAATTAGGTCATTTTAGGAAATTAATCTCGAGAGAGCGAGAGAAAAAAAAAAGAGAAAGAGAAAGAGAGAAACAGTAACTAACATGTACCTACTAAGACATAAATCCACATATAAAAACATAGTTAACACCTCACTTATCTCTTAGAATATAAACTCGGAACAACAACCCACACAGAGGCGAACCGACTGATAACGTAACACACAACATTGATAACATTACACACGTATCTCCCCTTAGAGTGTCTGCCTTGATTTGATTGCCTTAATACCTAGCTGGGTGTGCGTGATTCTAAGGCGGGTTGAGCTTGATCGAAGGAGTCACGGAGGAGATATAAGGAGAGGAAATAGTGTGTTAGTTGTTGATTATTGAGGGAAAGGTGTGGTCAGGTGTGGTATTTTTATGGGTGGTTAGGAAATAAGTGGAAAATAGGTGGTAAGAGGGGAAAATAGTGTTTTTTTTTTATAGGTTATTGATGAGAAAATAGTAGTTGTAGTAGTAATACGAATAATAGTAATAATAATAATAACAATAACTAGAAAAAAAATAAGAAAAAATGATCAGGTACTTAAGAAAGATATTTACAACTTCATTTAACCATCCATTCCACCTTTCCTTCCTTCCCTTCACCCCTTCTTCCTTCCCTTCACTCCTCCCATCACCCCTTCCTCCTTCCCTTCACCCAATCACCCAATCACGGTACACGAGCCACATGACGTCATAGCAGCAGGGACCCAATAACCTTTCACCATTCCAAACACCAAGAAAACTAACCAATTCACAAACAGAAAGAAAACATTACGAAGCCAAATTTCCGGATAACCTCTGCATGTATTATATCCTTAACTCACTCGTTTTAGAAGCTTATATCTGTGTGTACTTCCAGCAAACGTTATTAAGAGGACAATGGGATCGAATCTAATGATGAGATAATGAAGTTGACTGAGAGAGAGAGAGAGATGATTGTTGACTCCAAGGGCCGTGGGAGTCTAATGTATCGATGTAATGCACTAGGTATCAAGGTGTGTTTCTGAGGCCTTGAGGGAGGTGTAGGTAGGTGGGTTGAGGTGGGTTAGGTGGGTGGGTTAAGTGGGTGGTTTGATGAGGTTATATTGCTGGCTTTGTTGTATTTGTTGTTATTATTGTTGTTGTTATTATCATTATTATTATTATTATTATTCGATACTCAATGTTCCTGCCTGACTCTCCTCTCTCTCTCTCTGTTGCGGGGGAGAATGTGTGTGTGTGTGTGTGTGTGTGTGTGTGTGTGTGTGTGTGTGTGTGTGTGTGTGCGTGTGTGTGCGTGTGTGTGCGTGTGCGTGTGCGTGGGTATACGTGTGCAGCCATCCAGCACAAATGCCTCTGTAATGATTGGAATCGCATTCTACAAAAGGCTGTAATTGTTAAATAAACGTAAATTGCTCGCGGTAATATATCCATTTATTTCTAGATTCATATACCGCTGCCATTCCATTCTCTCTCTCTCTCTCTCTCTCTCTCTCTCTCTCTCTCTCTCTCTCTCTCTCTCTCTCTCTCACCCACACACACACACACACACACCCACACACACACACACACACACACACACACACACACACACACACACACACACACACACACACACACACACACACACACACACATGTTTACGCTACACAGTTTACCAATTACTACTCTTTGGTCTTATATCATTGAGTTCATCTTTATCAGAAATGAAGGTAATTTGCATCACCGGAGACCAACATCTAACTCTGTAGAACGAAGGGAAAAGACTAGACCACTGAATAGAGACCTAGGAATAAGGGAGGCTAATAGGAGGAAGGGAGAGAGAGAGAGAGAGAGAGAGAGAGAGAGAGAGAGAGAGAGAGAGAGAGAGAGAGAGAGAGAGAGAGAGAGAGAGTTAGAGAGAAGTCAAGGAGTATTGTAAACTTTGAGAGACAAGAATGGGATGGTTAGACTTGGCGAGATGGAGAAGTAAGCCTATAGGAAGGAGGGGGGGAGGGGGAGGGAGGGAGGGAAGGAAGGAGGGAGGGAGAGGAAGGAGTGAGTGAGAGGAAAGTTTCAGCCAAGAGGAGAGAGGAACAGTAAGAGGAGTTAGGAAAACCAGCTTCAAGGGAGACTAGAAAATTGAGAGCGAAAGATAAAATAAAAAAGTGAAAAAAAAGGGTAGAACAGTGAAATATAAATAATCTAGAAGAGAAGAAAATACAAAATAAAACCTGAATAACGTAGAAAATAGAACACAAGGAGAGAGAGAGAAATAAAATAACTAAAAACAAAGAGATGAAAACAGAATAGAAGTTATAGACAAGAGGATAGATAGATAGAACGGACAGGACATGAAAGAGGAAGAGGAACGAGCTAAGAGGAGAGTGAGAGGAAGAGAAGGAGAGGAAACAGTGGATTGAACAGAGCTTGGTGTAAACTAGTAAATTACACCATATTGACAGACTGACAGACGGACATCCCTGGAGAGTGCAAGAGGAGGAGGAGGAGGAGGAGGAGGAGAGGAGGAGGAGGAGGAGGAGGAAGAGGTGGAGAGGCTGCATAAGGAGAGAAGATGGGTAGGAAGTGTGTATCCAAGTGGGTGAAGGAGTAAATTGGAAAGTGGGTGAGTGAATTGAATACTTTGGTGAGTTTATTGAAGGAAGAACAAGAGGACTTCAGACTTCCTTAAGAGAGTTAAAATATATAGATCCTTATGGACTGGCAATGTTTAAAGGAAAAACTTGTTCACGTCAGGAGGAAAGAAGTCACTAAGGAGGAGGAGGAGGAGGAGGAGGAGGAGGAGGAGGAGGAGGAGGAGGAGGAGGAAGAAGGAGAGAAAATATCAGAAATATGAAACGAAATCGACAAAATATGTATATCAGGATGGAAAAGAAAAAGAAAAGTTGGCCGAGAGAGAGAGAGAGAGAGAGAGAGAGAGAGAGAGAGAGAGAGAGAGAGAGAGAGAGAGAGAGAGAGAGAGAGAGAGAGAGAGAGAGAGAGAGAGAGAGAGAGAGAGAGAGAGAGAGAGAGAGAGAGGAAAATGCAAAACAACGAAAAAAATCTAAAACAAGGATGTAAAGCAGAGATGAAGGAGGAGGAGGAGGAGGAGGAGGAGGAGGAGGAGGAGGAGGAGGAGACGAAGACCTAAAGCACTCAAAGTAACAAGCATGACATTATTATCTTTATAAAGTCTCCTGAAGCGGCCATTGTCAAGGTTCTTCTGCTTCTTTCAGTGTTTTTTTTCCCCAATTTTTTTTATTTTTAACATAATTTTTTTCCTTTCCGCTAGTATTTTCCTTGAGAGAGAGAGAGAGAGAGAGAGAGAGAGAGAGAGAGAGAGAGAGAGAGAGAGAGAGAGAGAGAGAGAGAGAGAGAGAGAGAGAGTAGAGAGAGAGAGAGAGAGAGAGAGAGAGAGAGAGAGAGAGAGAGAGAAGAGAATATATCATTAACTTTCATGTTCGTTCTGCAAGTAAAAAGTGAGTTTGTTTTATTAATTAAGTAGACATAAGCAGCACACACACACACACACACACACACACACACACACACACACACACACGAGCGTATCAATTGGAAATCTAAAAATAGAATTGTACCCCATGTATTAGAATGTAAAGAAAACGGAACCAACAGAAAATGGGAGTCAGACGTGTTATCATGTTGCCACGAACTCGAGAAATGTAAAGACGAAGTTAGAGATAGCAAGGTTGTCAATTTTTATTTTCATCTGTCTGTCAGTCTCCCTGTCGCTCTCTCTCCCTGTCGCTTTCTCTCTCTGTGTCGCTCTCTCTCTCTATCGCTTTCTCTCTCTAAAAATCGTGTTTATAGCGTTAGATTTACGTTTTTTTGGTTGTCTTTTTGAAATTAGGATTGAAATATGCGTGAAAGTTATGTTCATTAATGTCTATCAAAAAATGGATGAAAATTAGTATGAGGGATGAATGGTAAGACAAATTGTGTACGAGATTTGCAATTTCTGTCTTGTTTGTTTTTACGAGATCAAAGATATTCCTCCTCCTCTTCCTCCTCTTCTTTCGCCTCCTCCGCTTCCTCCTCTTCTTTCTCCTCCTCCTCTTCTTTCTCTTTCTCCTTCACCTACTTTCTTTTCACCAATAGAATCATTATCAACCTCCTCCTTCTTCTCCTCTTTCTTTTTTTCTTTATCCTTCTCCTTCTCCTTCTTCTTCTTTCTTTCTCCTTCTCCTTCTCCTTTTCTTCCTCTCTTTCTCTTCCTCTTCCTTCCTTTGCGCGTAAAATAGATCCTAGTTAAGAGAACAATAAATTAATTCATTGAAAATTCTCTGTTGTTTTGTAATTTCCTTCCCCTGAGAAAAATGACCTCGTCCCTCCCACTTTTTATAATTAATATTACTTATTTCTATTTCTATTTTTGTTATACCTTTCCTTATTCTTTTTTTTTTGGGGGGGGCGTTATTTCTCTGTTCTCATTGGTTGGTTTTCTTTAAAATAAATTCATCTTTTTTTTCTTCTTTTAGTGATAGTCGTGATTCTTGTATTTCAAATGAATTTTCACGTTTTTTTTTTTTCTCTTTCAATTTCTTATTTACATATTTATTGGATGTAGTTTCTTCCTGGTTTCTTTCATTTTTTTTTCTCTCGTTTTCTTTTCCTTTTACGGTTTTTTTTATTTTGTGTGTGTGTGTGTGTGTGTGTGTGTGTGTGTGTGTGTGTGTGTGGGAAGGGAAACTTGTCTCAACACTAATGTAAGAAATGTAAAATTGTTGCTAATGTTTTGTGTTCTAAGTGTTTTACGAAAGCAATTGGTTTTGTGCTTTTTGTAAGGGGAGTCTAATTTGAATTTCGTGATTATATGTGTGTGTGTGTGTGTGTGTGTGTGTGTGTGTGTGTGTGTGTGTGTGTGTGTGTGTGTGTGTGTGTGTGTGCGTGTGTGTGTGTGTGTGTGTGTGTGTGTGTTAATGTTTTATAATTCAGCGTTCGTATTTGTGACTAAACTCGTGTACTTTGCGATGAATTAAATATGTGTGTGTGTGTGTGTGTGTGTGTGTGTGTGTGTGTGTGTGTGTGTGTGTGTGTGTGTGTGTGTGTGTGTGTGTGTGTGTGTGTGTGTAATCTTGTTATTGTCATGTCCATTGTTATGATGAAGTGCTGTAAGTAAATATTTTCTTTTTCGAGTGAACACACACACACACACACACACACACACACACACACACACACACACACACACACACACACACACACACACACACACACACACACACACAGATTGTCTAATTATTTGTCTATCTATCCTCATATTTACCATTCCATCAGTCACTTACTAACTTATTCTCTCTCTCTCTCTCTCTCTCTCTCTCTCTCTCTCTCTCTCTCTCTCTCTCTCTCTCTCTCTCTCTCTCTCTCTCTCTCTCTCTCCCCCCCGTTCCTCTCTCTCCTTACGGACTTACAAAGCAGTTCCATATTAACGCTTCGAGAACTTGGCTTCATCCAATGTCACTTACCCTCTGCTCAAGCCTTTGATCGCGAGTCTCCCCGTCAGGAGGAGAGCCGCGTGTCCCGAGGCTCCTGTCGGGTGCACAGAGAGCATGGCAGACGCGTTGGGGGCAGAGATGATGACTGATGAATCTCAGTAGATGTCAGATTGCTTTAGTCATCCTTGGAGTTCTGATGGGGTTTGAAATGTTGTCTTGGGAATGTGAGAAGGAAGGAAGGAAGGAAGGAGGATGGGTAGGAGGGAAAGGTAAGGAAGAAGGATGGAGGGTAGGGGAGTAGATAAGTAGTGGAAGGGTAAGAGGAAAGTAGATTGCATTCTGGATTAGAGAGAGTGGAGAGAGGAACACTGGGGGGAAAGGAGGGAGGGAGGGAGGGAGGGATTGAGGGAAGGAGAGAGGGAAGGAAAGAGGAAACTTGGAGTGATGTGCTGAAGAGGCTGAGAGATGGAGGGAAAGAGGAGGCAGGGAAACACTAAAGAAAGATGGTGGAAAGAAAATAGTGTGAGAGTAGAGAAAAGAAAAATCAAAGAGGAAAGCAGAGTAAAGAAAGAACGAAACAGGAAAATGTGTACTAGAAATGGAGGGAAAGAAATATGGAGATAAGAAGAGAGTGGAAAAGGAAGGAAGGAAGGAAGGAAGGGAGGGATGGAGGGAGGAAGGGGAGACTAGGAAGCTGTAGGAAGCTGAGTATTTGATCTAAGAGGATTGGCGGGGATCAGTAATACCTGGGCGAGTAGCAGCTGATTCTAATACCCCATGACACCTGTTGACAGACTTCCTGCCTTCACCGCTGACCGACATACGAACTGACTTACTCGCAACTTGATACACACACTCTCTCTCTCTCTCTCTCTCTCTCTCTCTCTCTCTCTCTCTCTCTCTCTCTCTCTCTCTCTCTCTCTCTCTCTCTCTCTCTCTCTCTCTCCGGTTAACTGGCAGACTTATTTGTATATCGATGTATTTATTCTCTTGTTGACATTTTACTCATCCTCTTTTTCTCTTCGTTATGTGATGATTGGCTAGTTATTCTCCTCCTTCTTCTTCTTCCTCTTTCTCCTTCTCTCTTATTTCTCTTATTCTTATTCTCCTTGTTGTATTTGCTTTATTTATTTTCTCTTGCTTACTCACTTCACGCGCGCTCACACACGCACGCCCACGCACACGCCCCCCTCACCCCCAACACACACACACACACCCACCCACACACACACACAGAATTCCTGGATTTCTCCCTTCAGTAGAGAATTCCTATCGACCTTTCCAAATATGAGATAAAGTGATTTGGCACACACACACACACACACACACACACACACACACACACACACACACACACACACACACACACACACACACACACACACACACACACACACACACACACACATACTCAGCTCAGGGCTAAAGTTTCGCCAGATTTCACTAAGTTTGGAGACGGTCGCTTGAAGTTTGCAAAGTCTTGAGTGAAAGAATACATCGGAGACACGTTTCTGGCATTATCTGGGTAAACGTTTCTGGGTAAGACTGTGTGTGAACGTTTGTTAACCCACGTGTACAGAAACGTTGCTCGCCTCATTCCTCCTACCTTCTTCCCCTGGTAAATGTTTCTGCTCCTATTACGTTTTTTTTTCAACGTTTTTTTCTATTTGCATTTTTCGGTTTGTTTTGGAAAAGATGTTTACCTTGCCTGTTTGTTTTTATTTATTTATTTGTTTTTTTTCATGTTGGTGTAACGTGATATTTTTTTCCTTCTCGTGAATATATATTTTTTTCATTATATATTTTCCTTTTCACATACTACTAACATTTCTCTTTCCATTTGCCTCGTAAGTGTATTGAAAAACAACTACTATTAACAATATTCATAAGAGTTTAGACAAGAATAAAATGGTTGTGACGATAGTGATAGTGATAGTGATAGTGGTGATGGTGATGATGATGGTGATGGTGGTAGTAGGGGTGAACTGCGTTGGTGTTGAGGGTGGTAGTAATGGTGGTGGGGGGTGGTGGGGGGTGGTAAGGGGGGGTAAGGGGGGGGTGAGGGGAGGGGAGTGTCAGACTGCTTGGGGTGTTGTGCCCAAAATCAGTAGGGGGTGAAGACTCCCCCATGAGACCGAGTGCACTTCCTCTATTTAACCCCTACACCCCCCTCCTCTCTCTCTCTCTCTCTCCTCTCTCTCTCTCTCTCCTCTCTCTCTCTCTCTCTCCTCTCTCTCTCTCTCTCTCGACATACTTTCTAAACATTTCTATCATCTTTAGACACGTTCATTTTTCATTCTTTCCCTCTCTTCTCTTTCTCTCTCTCTCTCTCTCTCTCTCTCTCTCTCTCTCTCTCTCTCTCTCTCTCTCTCTCTCTCTCCTGTCCTTCCCTCCCTAAGGCTACGTGAGTGGGTGGGTGCACGGGATTCTCAGCCTCAGAAACTCTCTATTCAAAGGTTAATGTTCCTCGACAATGTTATATATTCCCTAAAAATTTTCTGGCTAAGGGTGCCATTTATAATTATTCTCAAATATATTTTCTGATATTTTCCTCCCCTACCACCACCTACACACACACACACACACACACACACACACACACACACACACACACACACACACACACGCACACACGTAAAAACTATTAATCACTTGCCCTTTATGTTCATTACCAGTCAGTTTGTGTGTGTGTGAATGAGAGAGAGAGAGAGAGAGAGAGAGAGAGAGAGAGAGAGAGAGAGAGAGAGAGAGAGAGAGAGAGAGAGAGAGAGAGAGAGAGAGAGAGAGAGAGAGAGAGAGCAGAATAAACCACGGCTCAGATTTAGTGGTCTGATGTAACTCTTAATTAGATGCATGTACGAGGCACCAACGTTTAATTGAATAAAGGAAAGGATGCATAATTCTTTCTTTCGTGTGGATTTGTGCAACGGATGGAAGGATTAAATGATAGCTACCTGTGGGCTCTCTCTCTCTCCCTTTCTCTTTCTACTACTACTACTACTACTA
>JAPQNM010000008.1:14318356-14323356 GCA_029783475.1 Metacarcinus magister | reverse complement strand
TGTGTGTGTGTGTGTGTGTGTGTGTGTGTGTATATGTGTGTGTGTTAATCGTTCAAGTACTGAGTGTTATTTTCTCTTTTTTTATAATGTCTGTTCTATATCCACTTTCCAAACAGCCTTTACACACACACACACACACACACACACACACACACACACACACACACACACACACACACACACACACACACAGACACACTCATATTTCACTATTTCCTTCGCGTCCTGCCTCCGTCGCCCGTTTCGTACCATTTGTCAGTGTCGAGTGTTGCTTCTGAGGTTTCGTTCGACTCAGTGAACCGAACCCTCGAGCCTCTCCTCTTGGTGTGTGTTGGGGGGGGGGGGGGGGTAGAAAACGATACTCCTTCGCTTCGGTGTGTCAAATGCTTCACAAACTTCTCCTGCGTGTTGGAAGTTATTATTTTTTTTTATTTCTCTTATACTTTTTTTCTTTCTTTCTTGTATCGAAGAATCTGTGTTTTTCTTCTGTGGTAAATATGGAAACATTTATAATAGACACAAATAAGTTTTTTTTTCTTAGTATTCTTAGTTTATTATTATTATTATTATTATTATTTTATATTTATTTATCAGACAAATTCAATATATAAATCTCTCCTCGCCACAAATTTGTTCTCTGCTGGCAACACTGCGAAGGAAATTAATATCTCGTTTATCCGAATTCCACCAGCGCTCAGTCCGGTTCCGGCGCTCGCTCGGCCGGATATTGTGGTGTTGATGGCGGGAGGGAAAAGTTTCTGTTGTTCATTGTTGTTTTTGTTGTATTTTTTTCCCTTTGCTTGTCGTTGCCCGAGAGAGAGAGAGAGAGAGAGAGAGAGAGAGAGAGAGAGAGAGAGAGAGAGAGAGAGAGAGAGAGAGAGAGAGAGAGAGAGAGAGAGAGAGTGTGTGTGTGTCTGTGAGTATATATAAAGAAGCATCTGTTTCCCTCTTGAGTAAAATATTTCCCACTTGTTGTTTATTAATTTTTGTTTTGTCTCCCTTGAAAAGAATCCGTTTTTTGTGTTCCTTTTTCTTTTTCTTTTTTCATTCCATCGACTTAATTTTCTTATTAGTATTGCATTGTATTAGTATTGGTATTTTTTTTTTCTTTTCTTTATCTTGTGTTTTATTTTTATTTTTATTTTTTATTTTTAATTCTTTGTATGATCATTTCCACTTTCCACTTACTCGCTCGCGTCTGTGTTTTCTTCTTCTTCTTCTTCTTTCCTCTTTCCACTTTCCTCTTTGTTTCTTCAGCTGCCACTTTACATTGTTATTATCCTTTATTACACTCTTCCCTGTTTGATTTTTTTTTCTTCTCTCCTCCTCCTCACAACAACCTTCTTCCCTCTCGTCCCTTCTTACCTTCCTTCCATTCCTCCATTTGTCCCACTTTCTTCTCCTTCTCTCCCTTCCTCTCTCCCTTCCCTCCTTTCTACACACAAGAGAGATATGTTGGGTTTCTTCTATAAAAATTCGTGAGTGATGTTATTTCGTTCACACACACACACACACACACACACACACACACACACACACACACACACACACACACACACACACACACACACACACACACACACACGCCAGACGACGGTGATGACAATGATGATAACAGTGATGATGATTGGAAAGAGGAAGAAGAGGAGAAGAAGGAGAAAGAGGAAGAGGAGGAAGAAGAGAAAGGAGGAGGAGGGAGAGTAGATGAAGCAAAGGGAGAGCAATAACTACACTGTAACTTTATCTTCCTTGGATATCTTAAAACAGGAATGTTCAAGGGAGTTCTGAACTGTAATTGAACTTGGAAACAGTAAACAAGACTTGCGAGGAAGGAAGAGGAGGAGAGAAGTAGAGAAAAAGAAGTGAAGGAGAAATGAGTGAATAGAGTAAAATAAATGATAGAGAAAGAGTAAGATGGTGCTACTTTGGCTTGTTATCTTCAAGGAAAATGTATCTACACCGTACAACTTTTATTTTGGAATGATATCTATATAATAAGACATATTATAACATTTATATAACAAAGAAAATGTAATTGAAGTAGTTAGGTTAAAATACAGTTTAATATTATAGTAATCAGGAAAATAAGGCCAGATTCGTGTTCAGCATGACCGAAAACCTCATTGTACCATTTTTCATGAGATTCGGAGATGTGAAAATTTGCATGAAATTTTGTAGGGTACACCCTTAGAATTTTTTAGATAAATCACATATTTTGAAATAACTCTAAATGTATGGGGTTTACGCAAAAAACATATATAATATAAAAGAAAGAGCAGGCGACGTTCGTTTTATTAAGCTATAATAAAATTTAATTGGAATGTAATTATAGATGTAGGAGTATAAAGTATTATGCATTAATCTCTTTCATAAAATTAAAATTTTCTTCTTAGATATCTAAGCTATTGGAAAGATGATGACAATATGAGATATACATTACCAAACTCCACAACTTTACTTCTCTACAACTTTCCTGTAGGACTAATATTTACATAGTAAAATGGGAAAACCTTTTTCGACCTCAATTCTGGTGGAATTTACGGGCCACAAAATAACTAACGTTTTCCATCTATTTGACTATTTGGCAGAAATCATGTTATTTTGAATAACTCGAAAAGTATGAAGTTAACGTCAAAAATGTATAGAATAGTATCCTAATTGCCTTCCATCTTACAACTGGCCTTCCTCTCCTCGTAGGACCTTCAATTTCACTCACACTTTCTTCACAAACAAAGTAGATTCATGACACGTAGATAACAAGCCAAAGTAGCACCCAGTAAGATAATAAGATGATAAAAGGAGAAACAGGGAGATAAGAAGACGAAGGAAGAAAAGAGAACATGGATATAATATGAAAAACGGGAGAGGAGGCAGGATGCAAGGTGGTAGAGAGAGGAAGCAAGTGCAGAGAAATATTATGACAGTATTATTAGGTAGGAAATATTATCACCCAAATATTCCTTCCCAAATACCTCGCTTGGAATGGAAGCTTTGAGGCACCATTCCAACTCTTGATATTGGGAATGCTTGACGAAGGAACGGTTGTGTATTTTGCAAGTCTTCCAAAACGTGTAATTCTGAGCAGACAGCGTTTTATTAAAGTCATCCCTGTCAACACCTTTTAGAAAACGTATCATGGGTGAGATGAGGAAAGACTTATCTATCATCACTTGATATTCTGTTGATGTAGTGTTTTTATTATTAACTTAAAACACATGATTTGTATGTGTTTTTACGTCGTTAGGTTAGGTTAGGTTAGGTTAGGTTAGATTAGGTTTACATATCTCTGAGGTGACGAAAGCAACACAAACACAAACAGCAACACAAATAACAACACCACCAAAGGGATTATTGTAGTGTTAATGTGTTGCAGATGTCAGTGTGTTGCCGTCCCTTTCTCTGCGTGCGTGCGTGTGCGTGTGCGTGTGCGTGTGCGTGTGCGTGTGCGTGTGCGTGTGCGTGTGCGTGTGCGTGTGCGTGGCTAGGGTTCGAAGGGAGCGGACCACTTTAAGGCTATGCAAAGCTGAGAACCTAACCAGGAAAACAATTTGGGATCGTGTTATGGGAGACAGATTCCAGGCTGGGGAGGGAGGGAGGGAGGGAGGAAGGGAGGGAGAGAGGGAGGGAGTATGGGTGGATGAGAGTGGGCGGAGTAAAGAGGGCGTGGGAGAGAGAGAGAGTGAGTGAGTGAGGGAGTGGGCGGGATCATCCTTTCGAGTGGGTGTACTGGGTGGGATTACAAGGATGTGGGGTGGAATTACCTTAAGGATTGTGGGTGAAACAATCTCTCTCTCTCTCTCTCTCTCTCTCTCTCTCTCTCTCTCTCTCTCTCTCTCTCTCTCTCTCTCTCTCTCTCTCTCTCTCTCTCTCAGGAGGAAGGGGATCAAGGGCTTACTCGTCTTGATAGGTTCATTATTTGGGTTCAGGTAGCGGATCCTTTTGGTCACACCTGTTGTTGCCTCACCTGTGCCCTCCAGGTGTCATTAGTGGCCCCTCAACCCTCCTGAGTTCTTGTTTTTTTTTTTCTCTCCTCTCTAAAGACGTTGAACTGAATTGTGTCCTTCGAAAATTGCTTCCTCCCATCGATCCTGCGAGAGAGAGAGAGAGGGAGAAAGAGAGAGAGAGAGAAAAAGAGAGAGAGAGAGAGAGAGAGAGAGAGAGAGAGAGAGAGAGAGAGAGTATACACGTCTCTATATGTAAGCAAATATGAATAAATAATTGTTTCTACAACTTGACTTTTCGTTATTTATTCAGTCAAGAGTTCTATCATATTTATTTGTCTTTAATTTTTCTGAGTATTGCACGTGTGTGTGTGTGTGTGTGTGTGTGTGTGTGTGTGTGTGTACTATATGTATGTTAGAATGCCTGTCTGTGTCTGTGTGTGTGTGTGGGGGGTGGGGGGGTGGGGGTGATGTTTATATCTATTATGTCTATCTGACTGTCTATTTATCTGTCTGTCTGTCTGTCTGTCTGTCTGTCTGTCTGTCTGTCTGTCTGTCTGTCTGTCTGTCTGTCTGTCTGTCCGTCCATGGTAACGCGCCTCCAGCCTCTCAGGAGACGATGCCAGATTATACCAAAACTCCTCATTATGTTATTTTTAGATATGCGTCTCAAATGATGAACACCCTTCCTTCCTCCTCCTCCTCCCTCCTCCTCCTCCTCCTCCTCCTCCTCCTCCTCCTCCTCCTCCTCCTCCTCCTCCTCCTCCTCCTCCTCCTCCTCCTCCTCCTCCTCCTCCTCCTGCACTCGCTCTGCTTCTCATTTTTCTTCTCTCTGTCCCTAAACTTTCTCTACCTCATCTTCATCTTTTCCAGGCGTGGGAAGAAAAGTAGGTGGAGAAGGAAGAGGAGGAGGAGGAGGAGGAGGAGGAGGAGGAGGAGGAGGAGGAGGAGGAGGAGGAGGAGGAGGAGGAGGAGGAGGAGGAGGAGGAGGAGGAGGAGGAGGAGGAGGAGGAGGAGGAGGAGGAGGAGGAGGTCGGTAGAAGGCTCCATGACCAACCA
>JAPQNM010000008.1:14310856-14313356 GCA_029783475.1 Metacarcinus magister | reverse complement strand
ATATTTGCTTCTTAATTCGTGTCTTTGTGTATCTTTCTTCCTCTCCGTCACTTGCCTTTCACCTTCATCCCACGTATGACCTTGCCTCTCCATGTGTATATATATGTTATTATTAATAGTATGTGTATTAATTAATTCTCAAGTTTTGCTGGGAGCTATACACCTTCTATATGTGATACTTTATTCCTTGTAGCGTGCCAGATATATTTAGAACTGTCCATTTAGTGCTCCTGACTATAACAATTTTCATCAATATTTCTGTTCCCAAGTATACATTTAAACTTCAATTTAGTTATAGTTATGATATGATACACTATTCTGTAATCTAACTTTGATATGAACTCCTATCTACTCGCTTATTTCTAGGTTATTTAAGTAAGTTGTAGAAATTAATGTGAACTCTTGATTTCGGAGGGGGAAAAAACTCTACGGATTTTACTTCCCGCGTTTCAATGTAGGTTCCCGCGTGATTCACTCCTGTGTGAGATGAATTCTTATATAGACAAGTGAGCATCGTCCCCTGTGTTCGACTGCTCATGTGATCATTTTATCTTAATTCCACTCTAGTTTTTTTTTTTATTATTTGCATCTTTGTGGCGCTGTCTGATTTAATCCATGTCTCTGTGTGTATATGTTTGTCTGCTTGTGTGCGTGTATATGTGTGTGTAAATATCTTTCTTTCTCTTCTCTCTCTCTCTCTCTCTCTCTCTCTCTCTCTCTCTCTCTCTCATAACGAGGCTTCTTTGTGGTAAATCTTTTTCTTAATTGCACGTCTGGCTTTACTTTTTTTTATCCTCACTTTACAGTTTGTCTCCGCTGGGTCGCCTTCGTTAAGGGCTAATTTTTCACCCTCAATTATTTTCCTTTTCTCTAATTTGTCATCATCTTATCATTCTTATATCTTCATTTTTTTTTATTATTACTGTTTATCTATAATTATTTTTTGTTTCTCTTTATCTTTCTCTTCTTTACCAATACTTTTTCCCTTTACTAAGCTGCTTAATCTTTCTTCACATTTGTTGTTTCCTCCTTTCTCTATTCTCTCCTACCTCCTTTCTTCCTACTTCATCTCCTTTTATTCAAATTTTCCCCTCCTTTCCTCCCCTTCTTCTACCATTCTTCCCTCCTTCCTTCTCGGTATTCTCAAGTTCTCGTTTCCTCCATAATTCCTTTCACCACCTTTCCTCTCTCTTCTCTCCTTGCTTCCCTCTCCCTTCCTCCCTCTTTCCTCTCTCTCTCCTCCCTCCGCAACCGCCCACGCCTCCCTAAAGGTGAGAGGACCGTAGGATGGGTAGGACCTGGCCAGGGATGGGAGGGTCCTGCCCAGGATGCCACTCCCTTACCCTCTCTCTCTCTCTCTCTCTCTCTCTCTCTCTCTCTCTCTCTCTCTCTCTCTCTCTCTCTCTCTCTCTCTCTCTCTCTCTCTCTCTCTCTCTCTCTCTCTCTCTCCCCTTAATAGCATCGGTTGCTCTTCTTCATTCTTCTCTCTCCCCTCTCATTCATGCTCGCTTTTCTTACTCCCTTATCTCTCTCTCTCTCTCTCTCTCTCTTGCTGTCATTTTACGTCTCCCTCTTATCACTGAGCACTTACATTCACTCTTATCTTTCTCACTCACTCATTCATACACTCGCACACACTCTCTCCTTCCTTTGCTGTCATCTTTAACACCTCTCCGTTTTTCTTTATTCCTCGTTTTATCGTGTTTGTTCGTTCTTTCTTCGTTGTTTTTTTGTCTCTCTCTCTCTTTCTCTTTCTCTTTCTCTTTCTTTCTTTTTCTCCTTCTCCTTCTCTTTCTCTATCTCCCTCCTATTTCAACGTAATCGCATTGTTTCTCACACTTTTTCAAAACTGCTTCAGAATCTTGCATCTTGGTTTCGTTTCCGCGTGTCTTCACTCACTCGCTCGCTCACTCACGCAAACACTGCTCGAAACTCTTATAGTAGATGCTGTCTGAGGTGTTACACGCTCTTTGAAACATTCCCACCAACTTGAGAGTAATAATTCTACCTCACCTCGCGTTCTCCTAAGCTCTTGCATGTAAATTTTTCCTCTATGAAACCTCTGAAACCATTACTCACATACACACGTACCCACACAAACACACATACATATTACTAAAAGATACGACTATTCAAGGTCAAATCAGGTCTATACTTATGATCTACACACTCATATCACCTTCCTAGCGTCCCTTTACTCTTTCCACGTACAGGCAAAGCAGGGGAGGTGTGGACATAGCTATTGCAAGGTGTGAAAAGCGAACGTGTGTAATTAAGGTCAGTGGAATGCTACGGTGGTGTGTGGAAGTCTGACTAATGGCTGATATTACAGGTAGAGAGTTGCCGGTGTAAAGGAGGGGAGAGAACGAGGGAGGAATAGAGGCAGGGATAGAAGATGGGGAAGAGAGGGAGGAAGATGAATGGTGAAGGGAAGGTAGAAATGGAGGTTATATTTAGTCTTTCGTTTAGGGAGGGTGTGTGTGTGTGTGTGTGTGTGTGT
>JAPQNM010000008.1:14295856-14305856 GCA_029783475.1 Metacarcinus magister | reverse complement strand
CTCTCTCTCTCTCTCTCTCTCTCTCTCTCTCTCTCTCTCTCTCTCTCTCTCTCTCTCTCTCTCTCTCTCTCTCTCTCTCTCTCTCTCTCTCTCTCTCATGTTATCTATTCTGTCACAGGGTCATTGTGTTTTGTTAATGAACTATGCAATGTAATTTTGTATAAGCATTCATGAACAGTATATGCAAAAAAAAAAGCTGTATATAATGACCTTCAATGAGCTATGAATATATATTTTATCCTAGAATCCATCGCGTTAAGTACACGTAATTCAGTATCTCTCATATCCCGCTAATTATACCGACGCTAAGCCGCCGCTGGAATGTAATAGAATGATGTTGGATTTTGATCAGTAAATACCCAACCTACCACTTTGAGGGAACGTGTGTGTGTGTGTGTGTGTGTGTGTGTGTGTGTGTGTGTGTGTGTGTGTGTGTGTGTGTGTGTGTGTGTGTGTGTGTGTGTGTGTGTGTGTGTGTGTGTGTGGTGTGTGTGTGTGTGTGTGTGTGTGTGTGTGTGTGTGTGTGGTGTGTGTGTGTGTGTGTGTGTGTGTGTGTGTGTGTGTGTGTGTGTGTGTGTGTGTGTGTGTGTGTGTGTGTGTGTGTGTGTGGTGTGTGTGTGTGTGTGTGTGTGTGTGTGGTGTGTGTGTGTGTGTGTGTGTGTGTGTGTGTGTGTGTGTGTGTGTGTGTGTGTGTGTGTGTGTGTGTGTGTGTGTGTGTGTGTGTGTGTGTGTGGTGTGTGTGTGTGTGTGTGTGTGGTGTGTGTGTGTGTGTGTGTGTGTGTGTGTGTGTGTGTGTGTGTGTGTGTGTGTGTGTGTGTGTGTGTGTGTGTGTGTGTGTGTGTGGTGTGTGTGTGTGTGTGTGTGTGTGTGTGTGTGTGTGTGTGTGTGTGTGGTGTGTGTGTGTGTGTGTGTGTGTGTGTGGTGTGTGTGTGTGTGTGTGTGTGTGTGTGTGTGTGTGTGGTGTGTGTGTGTGTGTGTGTGTGTGTGTGTGTGTGTGTGTGTGTGTGTGTGTGTGTGTGTGTGTGTGTGTGTGTGTGTGTGTGTGTGGTGTGTGTGTGTGTGTGTGTGTGTGTGTGTGTGTGTGTGTGTGTGTGTGTGTGTGTGTGTGTGTGTGTGTGTGTGTGTGTGTGTGTGTGTGGTGTGTGTGTGTGTGTGTGTGTGTGTGTGGTGTGTGTGTGTGTGTGTGGTGTGTGTGTGTGTGTGTGTGTGTGTGTGTGTGTGTGTGTGTGTGTGTGTGTGTGTGTAATACGATAATGTAAATCTGTAATGAGATAATGGAGATTTGTAAATAAGTTGGGTCATTAATAAGGTGATGAAAGTTGGTAATATTATCTATACAGTTGGTGATTATTTACATATTTATTATTTGTTTAGTTTTCTTTAGGTTTGTGTAAAGAGATTGTAGAGAAATATGTGTATGTGGGTGTGTGTGTGTTTGGTCTGTGTCTATGTATTAACTCTATGTATGTATATGTATGTATGTATGTATGTATGTATGTGCGAGTAGGTGAGGTGTATGTATGTACGAGGTAAGATGAAAGATAAGGCGGCTCCCTCATCTTCACTTTGATCAGCGTATCGGAAAATGTGTTTTCGTCCTGTTGGAGTCCTTTTGGCAGAAATGTAAATAATGCAAGTAGAGGAAGACAGCCGCGAGGGGCCATTTGTATATTAAAATGTGTACCGCAACTCTAACGGGGCGGGGGCGGAGGGCGGGGGCGGGGGCGGGGGCGGGGGCGGGGGCGGGTTTGGGTTGGGTAGGGTTGGGTTGGGGCAAAATAAAGAACAGTCGGAAAAGGAAAGGAAACAAGACAGTAAGTAGGAATGAATGTGTGTGGGTTGTTTAGGTAGAGGTGGTAGTGGTATGGTGGTGGTAGTAAAGTTGTGGTAGTGGTAGCGGGAAGAAAAGTGTGGTAGTAAGAGCTACTATATTGGTGTTTCTCCGGTATTGCCACCACCACCACCACCACCACCACCACCACCACCACCACCACCACCACCACCACCACCACCACCACCCCCACCATCACCACCACAGCGGTAGAACAGATGCGACAGGTGTCATTATGCATTACTTCACTACAAGTCAAAAACATCACCTCTTGTAATAATCTCCTATGGCAGAGAGAGAGAGAGAGAGAGAGAGAGAGAGAGAGAGAGAGAGAGAGAGAGAGAGAGAGAGAGAGAGAGAGAGAGAGAGAGAGAGAGAGAGAGAGATCTGTAGGTCCCTTTGTCAATATGTGTTACGTTTTCTCTGTCAGAATTTATGAGCATTGCACCCTAACACAGCCCTCCCTACACCCCCTCCCCTACACCCCCTACTCTACACCACACCCCTTCACCCCTCCCCTACACCACACCCCTTCACCCCACCCCTTCCCCAACACCCCCTACAGCCCCTCCTTGCGTCTGGTTCTCTTGTTAGGCGAAGGTGATTGAGTTGCACGTCGCAAAGGTTGACATCAGTGGCATATTTGGGTCTGCGCATCCGATAACCAGATGCCCAGAAGTGTATGAGAGAGAAAAAAAAGACAGAGAAAGAAAGAGAGATAGATAAAGAGAGTGTGTGTGAGTGAATATAGGCCTACATAAAGCAGCTTTCGTAGACCTAACTTATACTATCTGATGTGTGAGAGAGAAAAGACACAGAGAAAGAAAGAGAGATAGATAAAGAGAGTGTGTGAGTGAATATAGGCCTACATAAAGCAATTTCTATAGGCCAAACTACTATCATTTGTCATCCTCATCCCTTAATTTCTTCTATAACTTTGTACAGCATATCCCTTTATTGTACTAACGCTGATCTAAGCCTCTTTACCGTATTTGTTAACTATTTTTTATTTATTTATTTCTTAATACTAACTTTATCCAACTTGACCTCATCTCTATGCATTTAAACTCACCAGATCTTTACTTGCATTAAATTATATATTATTAAACCACCATTTTGACCTATTTTGAGAGAGAGAGAGAGAGAGAGAGAGAGAGAGAGAGAGAGAGAGAGAGAGAGAGAGAGAGAGAGAGAGAGAGAGAGAGAGAGAGAGAGAGAGAGAGAGAGAGAGAGAGAGAGAGAGAGAGTGAGAGTGTGTTCAAAAGTGAGGATTTCTGTGATGAATATAGTGGTTTAAATGCGTCACTTAGCGTTGATTAGGCAGGACAGACAATAATTACTGGCCAGAGTGAATGTACTGCGTATTTACAGTGGATAGAGATCATGTTGATGTAGATTATAATTAATACCACTTGATCGTTACATAAATAAGTGGATGAAGATGTGGATTAGATTGAAGTACATGTCGAAACGTAATAAGATTATAAATATAGTTAGGTTAGGTTAGGTTAGGTTAGGTTAGGTTAGGGCAGGTTAGGTTATAATGAATTAGGTTAAATTGGGTTAAGGTAAAATCAGAGTAGTTTAAGTTGGATTAGGTTATGATTTCTGATGATTCCTTATGGTGATGGTGTGTGGTTCTATAGTGATGGTGTGTGGTGTTATAGTGATGGTGTGTGGTGATGGTTATGGTGACACGTTCTTGGAAAATAATAGTGAAGTGATTTCTTCGTATTATTATTATTTGTAACTTTCCATAAGTATGAGTTTTAGTAATATTCTTTAAAAAAAAATGAATTATTTCTTTAGTGTGCTTTCACGAGCATAACATTTTCTATAAAGACTTTGTTCCTTGCAGACTTTGAAGGAAGGAAAAATAAATTAGTTTTACCTTGACTTGCCTTCACCTTTGTCCTAGTTTTCTTTTCTTCCCACAATGTTAAAATTTCATTTACTCTCTCTCTCTCTCTCTCTCTCTCTCTCTCTCTCTCTCTCTCTCTCTCTCTCTCTCTCTCTCTCTCTCTCTCTCTCTCTCTCTCTCTCTCTCTCTCACGGTCATTTTACTTTCAGCTGCATTGTATAATCACGGTTCGCTTGACTAGATGTTAGCAAGGAAGGGGTGAGGAAGGGTCTGCATGTGTGTGTGTGTGTGTGTGTGTGTGTGTGTGTGTGTGTGTGTGTGTGTGTGTGTGTGTGTGTGTGTGTGTGTAGGTGTGTGTAGGTGTGTGTATGTAGTAGTTCGTTTTTTATCTCCACTTCTATGTATGTATGAATATATGTATGTGTGTGTACGTGTGAACTGCAATATTCCTTCACGTTTGACAAGAGCAAGAAGGACACCAGTCGCTTTATAAATGAGAGAGAGAGATAGATAGATAGATAGATAAATAAATAGAGAGAGAGAGAGATAAGGGATAAAAAAGAGAAACAGAGACAGAAAACAAATACAGACAGACACACACCCACACACACACACACAGACAGACAATGAAAAAATCCCTCATAATGTCCACACAACTAGGAAGCTCTGAGCCTCCCTAGCCATCCAGTACACAAGGGAAGAAAAAGTTGGCTTGCACAGATCTTGATAATGGTTCTGTTTGCAAACCTGCTTAGAAGGGAACCAAGCCAGCCTCCCCCGCTCATGTGTGTGTGTCTAAGAGAGGAGAGGATGATGCCTATTGGGAGAGAGATGATAAGAATGAAGGTATTTAGGAGGAGGAGTAGCAGGAGAAGGAGGAGGAAGATTAGCAGATATGAAGTAGAAGTAGAAGTAGCAGGGAGTGTCATTAAAGGTTGAGAGGTGACAGACAGACACACCCACATTATTATAGCACAAGACACGTTAGGAGACCACCAGTGCACGTGAAGGTGGAGGAACAAGTGCAGGAGATCTTCTGAACACCTAAGGGAGGGTAGCAGTAGGTGGGAAGGTGGAAATGCAGCGGTGGGGTGGAGGAAAGGAAGAAAGAAAGGTCAAAGTAGCTCCTTGAAGAGACTGATTGATGTGACCTGCCCTACCCTGCCCTGCCCTGTGTGTGTGTGTGTGTGTGTGTGTGTGTGTGTGTGTGTGTGTGTGTGTGTGTGTGTGTGTGTGTGTGTGTGCATTAGTTCATGATGTTCCTTCGCGTGGTTGGTGTGGGTTGGTAAATCATGCGGCAAACAGGCAGGGAGGGAGCAGAGGAAGCCGAGGGAATCATACGCCTTTGCAGCTTCTGGTAAGCGGATGAGGTTAGCGTGTTTAGCAGTGGGTGGAGAGACAGAGGAGTAGATAGACGGATGAGTGCGTGGACAGTGGAGTGAATGAATGAACAGATGAATCCAATTTAACACGGAACTTGCCTCTCACTCACTCACAATCGTAGCATTAATTACCAGGGAGGAACTGCGTGGGACTTTCTTTCACGTTGAATACTTACTTAGTCGACCACAGCAGCGAGTGAAAGGAAGATGAAAGTCAATTAAAAACATGGAAAAAAAAAAATGATTTGAATATTATATAAACATGGTGATAAAATACATGATCTGAGGTGTTTATTCTAATTGATGAAACGCCAAATAGGAAGAAACTTTGCATCAGGTTGGATCAGATTACGAAGGAAATTAAAAAAAAACTAAATGCGAAGTGACTCTCCTCTTTATGCTCAGAGTAGGAGGCAGAAGAGGAGGAGGAGGAGGAGGAAGAGTCAGAGGAGGAGGAGGAGGAGGGAATGAAGGAGAGGGAGAGGAAGACCAATCAAATATGTAGGAGAATGAACCCAACACAGTATCGCACATTTCCACACAGAAGCAGACCAAGGTGATACTTCCCTCAAGGCTACAGTAGAAACAGTGATGGTAATGAAATAGTTGACGTTGATGATGAAGATTACAAAATTACATCCAATTACATACAATTACATAGGAAGAATAGGTACCAGGAAATCTGTTGAACGTCGTATGGCATAAAAATCTTATAGTAGTAAAAAATGAAGTAGAGGAAGATATGATACTAGACTCAGTAGAATAATAATCTTTACTTAGACTCTATAATTAGTGAAGAGATTAGGTGAAAATTAACCGAAAAAAATGTTAAGGACACGAAGAGAAGCAAGTTATAGTGACAATGAAGATAAAAAATGAATAAACTCTCCATTGACGAAGTGATGGTGATGGTGGTAGGGACTAAAAGTGATGATAGTGACGATGGTGGTGATGATGGTGATGATAGTGGTGATGATGGTGATGATAGTGGTGATGATGGTGATGATAGTGAATGATGATGCTACTGTTGGGTAAACGAAGGAAGTTCTGTAGCGAAGGAAAGACTTTATATTGCCGCTGAGGACTCCAGGGGCGAGGGTGGCAGTACTGTGGGCGTCTGTGGGCGTCTCTGGGGGCGTCCAGCTGACAGAGGGTCTAGTGGCGTGTCCCTTAAGGGGGAGGACGCCCCTTACCTTCTCAATTTAGTGTTCTTATTGTTTTCATTTGGGCTCTCTCTCTCTCTCTCTCTCTCTCTCTCTCTCTCTCTCTCTCTCTCTCTCTCTCTCTCTCTCTCTCTCTCGTGCGCGTGCGTGTGTGTGTACGTGTACGTGTGTGCGTGCGTGCGTCTGTGTGCGCGTTTGCCGATCAGTTGCAATAGAGTTGTTTACAAAAAGAGCAGCTTCCCTCCCTTCCTCCTCCCTTCCTCCCTCCCTCCCTCTCTCCCTCCTCCCTCCCTCATGGCTTAGAGGTAAGCTCGGGATCCTTCCTGTGTGTGGAGATAGTCTGAAGGGGAGGGAGGGAGGGAGGGAGGGAGGGAGGGAGGGAAGGAGGGAGGGAGGGAGGAGGATGGAGAGGCACGCTTCTGTATAGTAAGGAGGAGGAAAAAGAGGACGAAAGGGACGGGTAGTAGCTTTGCAGTATCATACGCACACACGCACGTACGTACATGTAGGTATAGGCAGTACACACACACACCTACACACATACATACACACACACACACACACACACACACACACACACACACAGTTATCATGCACCTAAACAAATGATCATCTACAGCACTGCAATCGAGCAATTAATTAAGATAAATGAAAGCAATTTTTCTTTAATTAGCCCAACGAGATGCCTTTTATTTTTTATTCCTCCATACAAAACGTTAATTAATTCCATCATGGCCCAGCGTTTGTCATTTCTTAATTAATATGTATTTCTTTTGTATGTCAATTGAAAGGGAATAATAATAATAAAATAATAATGAAATAAAAGTCAATACATACAGGTCGTTCGTTCGGTCTGGCATTATTAGTTGAAAGACGAAAATATAATAACACAAAAAAAAAAAATCAACATAAATAGAAAGTAAAAACGTTCCAGAGAAAGTTACGAACACGAAGAATCTTTTCCTTTGACTTTGTGGCTCCGATAGAGAGTCAAAGATGGAGGAAGGAGAAGAAGGAGGAGAAGGAAGAAGAGAAGGAGGAGAGGAAGAAGGAAGGAAGGAAGAAGAGGAGTGTGAAAAGGAAGGAGGAACATATACAGTGAAAGAACGGAGACTAACATAGGTGGAATAATGTAAAATTGAGGGACTTTGTAAGGTCAGATTTTTCATAAGGGACACCATCACGAATATTGGAGGACGACAAGGGAAGGGGCAGGGAAGGGAGCATGGTAAGGGCAAGGAGGAGGCAGGGAGGAGGCAGGGAGGCAGGAGGGATGGCAGGGAAGGGGCAGGGAGGAAGCAGGGAGGCAGGGAGAAGACAGGTAAGGCAAGGAGGGAGGTAGAAAAGCAAGAAAATAAGTAGAGAGAGATAGGAAGGGGAGCAAGGAGGGATAAATGGGGAGAGAGAGAAGGTAGAGAAACAAGGAGGCAGAGGAGGTAGTAGAGAAACGGAAACTAACTAACTAAACTAACTAACTAACTAACTAACTAACAACCCAACTAACTAATGCAGTACGTCACATGCAAATCGTAGAACTTAAATGAGATCTAACAGTAATATATATACAACGAAATATTGCTAAATGCTTAAGCCTCAATACGTGTTTAACCCAAGCTTGTAATTCCTCTTTAGTCAGGGACGTGTAGGCAGAGAGAACACGTCAGGTAGGAACTCGGGTGGAATAAAAATAGAAACGACAAGAATTGCAACGCGTCCACCAAATGTCAGACGATTAACCTCAACATTCGTATATACTAGTAATAGAGCGCCGCCCGCCCGCCCGCCCGCCCGCCCACCTACCAGCTCTCTGACCTAACTCAACCTTATTACAGCGGAATGAGAGGTGGAGTTAGTGCTGTAAGGTTCACATGTTGGAGGGAATATAAAATGTGTTGTGTCATGAATAAAGTGTGCTAAAAAATGTAGGTGTAATTTTGCATGGTGGGGCTAAGTGAAGTTTTGTGTTGAGAGAAAATGAATACGGGTTTAAAATTACAACTTCTTTTTCTCTCTCTCTCTCTTTTGGTCTTCCTTTAGTGTTAATTGTTTTTCTTTGTATTTTTTACCTTTTTTGTAATATTCGTTTTTTTTTATTTATGTTTCTAAAGTCTTGCTGTGTCGTGTTCTCTATTATTATCTTATACTTTGTTAACATTTACATTCATCTTTTCTTTTCTTTTTTAAAATTGCATAAGTATTTCTTTCTTTTCTTTATATTTCTTCTTGCTTCTTTGTTCTCGTTTTAGCTTGGTAAGGTCATGACAAACACACACACACACACACACACACACACTACAACTCCTCCTCCTCTTCCTACAACAATAACAACAACAATAACTACCATTACCACAACTACAACTACAACTACAACCTCACACATGCATCAATAAGGAAGTAAAATTTTATCACCTCTTCGGTACATCCTCTTTGACCTTTCCTGGGCTGGTATTGTCACCCGCTCGCCTCGCCTCGCTCCCACCTGATGAAAGTTGCATATTTTACCTCGATGCTCCCTCACCTCGCGCTGGGAGACGCCGGGAGACTTTTCCTCACCTTGTTGGAAGCAATACTCAGCTCGTCTTTCTGATATAATTATTTTTTTTCTCTCGAACCTTCCTTGTGGTGGGGGGAGAGGGAAAGAAAAAGAGAGAGAAAAAAAGAATAGATAGAGAGTTAAGCTGAAAGACAAAAGATTAGACAAGAGCTCAGAAAGATTCCACATTTCCTACTCTTAAATATCCCACTTTCTTTCTTTTTCTTTTTCTTTTTCTTATTTTCCCATCTTAGTTTCCTGATTAAACATTATCTTTAGTACGTATAGGGAAGGGAAGGGGAAAAAAAAACTATATATCGATTAATAGATTTTCATTCTTTCACTTCATTCTTTTATTCTTTTTTTTTAGGCTCGTTTTTATAGGGAAATGCATTAAGGTCCATTTGGGGATGCGATGCCTTACGATTTTGATCCTTACTTGAAGCCAGATTGAAGGAAGGGATGGAGGGTAAAGGAAAAGAAGACAAATAGTATATGTATATTATATGTTTCCTTTCTATTTAATATGTGTCTATTTCTCTGCTTCTCTATCTATCTGTGTATCTTTCTCTCTATCTCTCAATTTTCCTCTCTCTTTCTTAATTGCTATATCATTAAATTTTCTTTATATGCTTTTCTTATTGTCTTTCTATTTTCCTCTTTTTCCTCAAATCAAGAATAGGAGGAAAATGAGCAACGTTTTAAAATCAAACAATGAAAGGACTTATCTATCAGCTCTCTTCCCTTGACTAAGCTTCTCTCTCTCTCTCTCTCTCTCTCTCTCTCTCTCTCTCTCTCTCTCTCTCTCTCTCTCTCTCTCTCTCTCTCTCTCTCTCTCTCTCAGCATACTGGATTCATTACGCTGTCCAGTGTTCTCTCTTCATTGCTATGCTGTGAAGCTACTCAATTTCCGTCCCTCTCTTTCGTCTGCTGGCCCCGAGGCGTCAGAGAGAGAGAGAGAGAGAGAGAGAGAGAGAGAGAGAGAGAGAGAGAGAGAGAGAGAGAGAGAGAGAGGGAGAGGGAGAGGCTGATAGTGATGTCATTAATGAAAGTTTGTTTGTCTTCTATTTCTGTTCTTTTTTTTTTTTTACTTTACTCTACACTTTTATTCTGTATTTGTTGTTTTTCGTTCCCTCTCTCTCTCTCTTTTTTTCTCTCTCGATCTATTTTTCTTTATCTCTCCCATTCCTGCCTTTTTTCTTTACTCCTAATCCTTTTATCTTTACTCTT
>JAPQNM010000008.1:14283356-14293356 GCA_029783475.1 Metacarcinus magister | reverse complement strand
AAGTTCAATTCCACATCTATAATAAACACTTTTTTTTCTTCCCATTAATAACCTCACTGTTTTGAAAAAGAAATTTGAAACACGAACACAAACTTCTCCCAATACTCTTTTCTTTTTTTCTTTTAAATTCGAGAGCCAAGTCAAAGAATCATTTTAACTGGGTATTAGGCCTAGCAAACACATTCAATTCTAGCGAGCCTAAGAGCTACTGGAATTAGATTAGTGTTTGTAGTTGCGTGGAACGAGAAATTGATTGGTAATGGAATAGCTTTGGGCTTCACTTCCCACGTGTAATTATTTTTATCTTAAAGAGACGTCATTTTCTTCTTTTGAATTTGAAACACCATCCATTTTTATGATGTAAGAAAGACAAGAAAAAAATAGATATAAATAAATAAGTGTTTTTTTCTAGATATTGATGATGAATTTCTCCGTTGCTTAAATTAACTATTATATTTATTCATCTTTTCGTGTGTGGAATGGGAGTGTAGTGAAGAGAAAATGTAGAGATGGAGTAAGAAAGTGAAGAAGTGAAGGAAGTAAGGAAGGAAAGAAAGGAAAGAAGGAAGAGGCAAGTAACTAAAGAGAGAGAGAGAGAGAGAGAGAGAGAGAGAGAGAGAGAGAGAGAGAGAGAGAGAGAGAGGAGAGAGAGAGAGAGAGAGAGAGAGAGAGAGAGAGAGAGAGAGAGAGAGAGAGAGAGAGAGAGAGAGAGAGAGAGAGAGAGAGAGACCTTACCTTCATTAGGGTTAGGCCTGTTGAGGTGAAGATGATGAAAGTGAGCGAGTGAGCGAATGAGTGACAGAGACTGAGAGAAACAGTGCAAGGCAGAATGACGAGTGAAGGTGAGTGAAGGTGAGTGAAAGTGAGTGAAAGTGAGAAAAAAGTGAAGGAAAGTGAAAAGCCGTGATTGACAGATAATTGAATGTCAGACTAAGCTCGTGTATTGATTTTTCCCTGAATGTGCACTGTGGGGGGGGAGGGGGTGCATCTGGGGGTGTATGGGTGTGGCTGTGAGAGAGAGAGAGAGAGAGAGAGAGAGAGAGAGAGAGAGAGAGAGAGAGAGAGAGAGAGAGAGAGAGAGAGAGAGAGAGAGAGAGAGAGTCATAACTCTTTCCACGTATAGGTTATTAGTTGAAGAAAAAATATAACTTTGCTCATTGAAAAAAAAATAATAATCACATTTCAAATCAGAAGAAAAATAAAAAGAAAAAGAAAACAAACACTCAAACATGGAATACGTAGAAACAACATTGATAATATTAATGTAAAAAATAAAACTCCTACTTTTTTCTTCTTCTTTACAAACACATCATCCATCAATAACGTAAAAAAAGTAAAGAAAAAAAAATTGAAATTGCAAAATAAATATAGCTACAAAAATTCATTACATTTGAACACGTCTACTTAAGTTTAGCTGTAATTCTTCACTTCACACTCACCTGCTTACTAATTAACGACTCACCTGAGGGACGAAATTTTGAATAAAGAGATTAAGGAGAAATTAATGAATGACTGATAGGTTCGTCCGATGTGTGGGAGGGAAAAAAAAGAGAGGAAAGAATGAGGAAATGGATGTAAGAAGAAAAAAAAAGTGAGATGATTCAGAATACAAAAAAAAAGAAGCTATTTATCATCATCTTAATTATCTTATAAGAAATATCTCATTGAAACATTCGCCATTTTCGACCAAATTTTTCTGTTTTGATAAATAGAAAGAAAATAATGTACTTTGCTTTCATATTGTTTCTTTCATTGCATTGTATTTAACTCTCATGTAATATGGTAAGGTAAGGATAATTTTTTTCTGGTCTAGAGGTCTGTAGGTATAGATTCAAGGCAGTGTATGTGAATGTATTTATATTTTAGTATGACACCTTGTCTCGACCTCGCCCTTGGTACATAGATACATATATTTAATCTTATTTGTCTACTTTGAATGCCTTTGTAGTAGAAGAATATTTTCCCCGACTCTACAAACTCTACAAAAGATATATATGCATGGTTATAAAACACACACACACACACACGCACTCACACACACACACACACATCTGCACCAACACTCAGGCAGATGCACTCACCTTTACCAACACTTGCGTTACTAATTACCTGGCTCACACTTACACACCTCAAGCACACGCTCGTATTGATACTGTTGTGTTGAGCCTTGATCGTTCTGCAGACACACACACACACACACACACACCACTCTCCACCATCCTGCAATACACAACGCCTTGCCTTAAACACTCAACCTGGTTCTATACTTTATATTTAATTCCTATTTTTTTTCTATATAGTTTTCTGTATTAAGATAAATTTTGGTTCATACGAGACATGATTATATTTTTTTTTATTTTCTTTGTGTTTTTGTGATTTGTTCAAGAAAAGATTGCACATTACTATTATTTTCATTACTACTGTTATTATTATTACTGTTATTATTACTGTTTATTTATTTTTTATCATAATAGTGTTTTAATTCTATCAAAAAAAACACACACAAACTCTAATATTGAATTCAAGTTAGAAATAAAATCCTTCTACGAGCAAGTATTTATTTATTATTTACTTTATTTTTTTTCTATTTTCACTTGACTAGAAAACAAAACTACAGATGTTTCCAAAATGTTTAAAATTCTTGAGCGTAAGGAAACGACTCTTGAACACTGGGCAAAACCACCTTGAAGGATAGATGGAGAGAAGGAGGGAAGATGGAGGGAAGGAGAAAGAGTGGAGGGAAAATAGAGGAGAAACAGAAGTAAAAGGAAGGAAATAAAGTTAGGGAAAGAATACAAAAAAAACCAAGAAATGACAAAGAAAAAAAGAGAAAATCTGAAGGCAGGGAAAGAGAAGGAAGGGAGAGAAGTAAGTGAAGGAGGTAACAAGAGGTAGGAAGGAATATATAATAGGAGAGAGGAAGAATAAGCGAGAGAAGGTAGTAAGAAGTTAAAGGTGGAAGGATGGTAAGGAAAGGAAAGGAAAGTTAGGAGAAGAAGGAGGGAAGGAAGAGAGTAAAGAAGAGGAGTAAGATATAGAAGCAAGGAGAAGGAGATAGAAGGTCAAACTAGGAGGAGAAGAGAGGTAAGAAAAAGAGGAAGAAGAGAGGAAGAAGATGATAGAAGAGGGTAAAGGAGAGAGGAAAGAGTTTTGGCGAAGAGTATCTATAGGACTAAAGCCAAAAATTTTCAAGTGAACTAACTTCTCTGACACCCACACACCGTCTCTCTCTCTCTCTCTCTCTCTCTCTCTCTCTCTCTCTCTCTCTCTGCTGGGAAGGTGAACGTATGGTGCGTGTGTGAGGCTCTTCTTAAAGTATGTGTGTGTGTGTGTGTGTGTGTGTGTGTGTGTGTGTGTGGGTGTGGGTGTGGCTGTGTGTTTTAAAGTAAGTTTCGTGAAGAGGAGTAAAGTTGGATATTAAGTTAACATAAAGATATACCTGTCTGATAACTTCTTCCTTAAGTATAGTAATGTATAGTATTGAAGTTTACTCTCCTACTCTCTCTCTCTCTCTCTCTCTCTCTCTCTCTCTCTCTCTCTCTCTCTCTCTCTCTCTCTCTCTCTCTCTCTCTCACATCACGTAGCACCATCTTCCCTTCAGCTGCTCTCCATCACCTGCTCTTCCCTCTCTTCACCGCACGTGCCCATCTTCCCCTCAACTACCTCCTCCTCTGACCCTCCTCCTCCTCCTGTTCTCATCTTCCCTCACCTTCCTTTCCCCTCTGCAAACCTACCTCTCGCATCTCCTCACTTTCCCTTCCAATTCTCCTCTTCTTCTTCTTCCTCCTCCTCCTCCTCCTCCTCTTGGTTGTCTTCAGCGGATGTCAGTGTGCGGCTTCAATACCTTTTAGATAATCGCATTCCACTGATGAAATTGAAGTAATTGAATTGTATTGATCAACACTCTCGTCACACACCACATCAACGCCTCAAGCCACGACAACCAGCCGGACACACACACATACATACATACATACACACACTCATTCATACATATACATACATATATATAAGCTCCTCACACGCACGCACACACATGTATCCGATTTATAAGCAGTGGTTGGTTTTGTTAATTCGTGTAATATCGGATGTATTTAAATTTTTTGTTAGATATTTTTTTTTTTTATCTTTTTATTTTGTTTTTATCTTTTCTCTCCGTTTTTTTTTGTGTGTATAGGAAATATGTGTGTGCGTGTGTGTGTGTGTGTGTGTGTGTGTAGATGATTATGTATGTGAGAAAAATAGAGAGAGAGATAGAGATAGAGAGAGAGGTTTTTATATATTTTTCTGTTTTAATCTTATCTGCTTTTCTTCGCCAATTTCTTTCTTATATTTGCATTCCGATGATTGAGTTATAAAATGGAGAAAATATATTAAGTTTTTACTGTATCTCACTTTATTACTCTCTCTCTCTCTCTCTCTCTCTCTCTCTCTCTCTCTCTCTCTCTCTCTCTCTCTCTCTCTCTCCTCCTCCCTCCTCCCTCCTCCTCCTCCTCCTTTTTCCTTTCCTCTTAATATCATACTCTTAGAAGATTAATTTTGGAAGGTCTATAGATTCTTGAGGTTCGTCCGCTTATACTTTTGGGCTTATCTTCTTGGACCAGGATTAAAAAAAGAAATTCGTCAGAGAGAAAAAAAAAGAACATCGCTACAACTTCACTTGATCGGTTTCTTTAGATATTTTTTTTTCTCTCTCTCTCTTTCGTTCTTATTTGCTTTCTTCCTCTGCCTTTCCTTGCCTTTCCTATCCTTTCCTTTCCCTACCCTTCCCTTCCCTTCCCTTCCCATCCCTTCCCTTCCCTACCCATCCCTGCCCTTCCCATCCCTCCCTTCCCTTCCCTCCCCTACCCTACCCTTCCCTTCCTTTCCCTTCCCTACCCTTCCCTTCCCCTTTCCCTTCCTTTGTCCCTTGCAACAGTACTGGAAATTCTGTCTCTTGAACAATTACTTTGATTTGATTTCATGTTCACATCATATTTTTTATTCGTAATTGTCATTGCTTTCACCTTGGCGACGGAAGAAAGGAAGAGAGAGAGAGAAAGAAAGAAAGAAAGATAGATAGATAGATAGATAAATAGAGAGAAGAAAAAAAAACAAGACTTGATTTTCGAAAGAATGGAAAGACTGAAGGACAGGGAAGAGGAAAGATAACAGGTAATAAAAGAAGGGAGAGGAAAGATAACATATGATAGCAAGAAGGAAGAGGAGGAGGAAGAGGAAATGTAATGAATGATAGGAATAAGGAAGATCAGAAAACGAGGGAGGAAATATAATAAATGGATAATAATAAGATAAGGAAAGAAATAAAGAAAGAAGGAAGGAACAAAAGTGGAAAAAAAATTAAAATGATAAAGAACTAGGATATAAATTTCCTTCCTTTTTCTCTCTTTCTCCTTCTGTCTCTTATTCTTCTTCCTGTTTCCCATATTCTCTTCCACACTCTTCTTATCCTCCTCCTCCTCCTCCTCTTTACCTTCTCTCTGTTCCTCTTGTCGCTTTCTTTGCCTCTCATGTCCTCCTCTCTGTCTCTTATCGCCTCCTCTTCCTCCTCCTCCTCCTCTCTCTTCCTCCTCCTCTTCCCTGATCCTCCCATCCTCTTCCTGTCTTCCTTATTCTCTCTTTGCTCTCTTTACGTCCACCTAGAAGAGAGAGAGAGAGAGAGAGAGAGAGAGAGAGAGAGAGAGAGAGAGAGAGAGAGAGAGAGAGAGAGAGAGAGAGAGAGAGAGAGAGAGAGAGAGAGAGAGAGAGAGAGTAAAAAAAAAAGTTGAGTCAGTGAAGGACTTGGCTTAAAAGATTCACTCAGTAGGAACGATTGGTAAACCTCCTCACTCTTTTCGTTTTTTTTTTCTCTCTTTTTTTTCTTCTTTTAAGCCCAACGTTTGAGTTTTACAGTTTCGAAACGCGACCCAATGAAGCTTCGGAACTATTTGCAGCTTAGGCTTTCCACTACTACTTCCTCCTCCTCCTCCTCCTCCTCTTCCTCCTCCTCCTCGTCCTTGCGTTTTACCTCCGATTGAAATTTCACTTTTTTTCTCTCTCTCTCTTCCTTCGTCCATTCGTTCATATTTACTTTTCAATTTTTTATCTGAATGTGATGTTCTTCTGCTTTCCTACATTCCCATCTTCTCCTTTTTTTCTCTTCTCTCTCTCTCTCTCTCTCTCTCTCTCTCTCTCTCTCTCTCTCTCTCTCTCTCTCTCTCTCTCTCTCTCTCTCTCGTTGTTGTTGTTGAAGCATTCCTAGAGTTTATACAAGTTTATTTAGCACTGTATATGTGTGTGTGTGTGTGTGTGTGTGTGTGTGTGTGTGTGTGTGTGTGTGTGTGTGTGTGTGTGTGTGTGTGTGTGTGTGTGTGTAGCAGGTGTGTGTCAGGTGTGTGGCTTCTTTTCGCCTTAGGAATGAGAACGTTTCTGAATCTTGATCAGTGACCTCTTATTCTCTCTCTCTCTCTCTCTCTCTCTCTCTCTCTCTCTCTCTCTCTCTCTCTCTCTCTCTCTTTTACACACACACACACACACACACACACACACACACACACACACACACACACACACACACACACACACACACACACACACACACACACACACACATCTTGAGAGTAATTTATAATCTGCTCTCGAAAATTTATTAAAAAGGTTAAGTGAGTCACGCGAGGAGGAGGAGGAGGAGGAGGAGGAGGAGGAGGAGGAGGAGGAGGAGGAGGAGGAGGAGGAGGAGGAGGAGGAGGAGGAGGAGGAGGAGGAAGGAAGGTGGAAGTAAATGGATAATACAAAAATGGGAAATGGTCCAGAGAAAAGATGGAAGGAGAAGGAGGAGAAGGAAGTGGAGGAACACATAGGAACACATAGGAAGAACAAACAGCAACAGTCCTGCTGGCCCTTACGAGGCTGTTTGTGAGTACACTATCTAGTCTAGAGTGAAGGATACAGGATAGTAAGGGTGAAGGCTTCTCTTAGCATAGGTGGAAATTTTGAAAACTTATTAATATTTTGAAACTTATTATTATTTTGAAAACTCGTGAAGGTTATTCTAAGTGTGTTTTTATTGTGTTTTTGTTGGTGTTGATCTGGAATCTGACTCAGTTTTATCATTACTGTCACGGAAATGCATTGTTCAGTTTGGGGCCGAAATTTGACACCAGAATTGAGGTCGAAATCTTCTTTGTCATTTTACTACGAAACTATTACTCCTACAGTTTAAATGTTTATATACAAATTTATTAAGCTTGATGAGCTCTATCTAAATATCATATCAGATTTAAAATATATTGAACCGTTTAAGAAAAAAATAATGTTTTGTGTAAGTTTTGTTAAAAACACATATTTAGCATTTTCTCAATAACCAATAGTCCAATTATATTTCTGTATAGCTCATTAGAACGGGCGTCTCATGCTCAATCTTTACTAATATATACAACTTTTACGTAATCCTCATACTTTTCAAGTTATTTCAAAAACGTAATTTCTTGAAAAAAATCTAAGGGAAAATTTGGAAATTTGATGAAAAATTTTCACACCTCAGAATGTGATGAAAATTTCTACAATGATGTTTTGGGTCAAAATGAACACGAATCTGGACTTATTTTTATCATTACTAGAATATCAAACTGTATTTCACCACCTCCGAATGTGAATATTATACACTAATATACACTATCTAATCTAGAGTGAAGGATACAGGATAGTAAGGGTGAAGGCTTCTCTCCCCAGCCATGGCTGGCAGGGAAAGGAAGGCCAACCAAGACCAGACTATCACTACTGTCACTACCACTACTGGTATCACTACTTCCTGGCAAGCGATGTCAGGCCACTAGCGACGTCTTTTGAATCGACATTTCGTAAGTTAGGTACATCAGGATGAACTTACTCAAAGTTTGCTACGTTAACGGATAGTATTTTAGTTGTGGATTGGCTTCTAAATATTTGTCAAGTCTATTTTTGAACGTAGTAATTGTTTTACTGTCGACGACATTGGCGGGCAGGGAGTTCCAAACGTTAACGATCCGATGGAAAAAGAAGTGCTTGGCTTTGTTTGATGTGAATCTTTTACCAGTAATCTTAAAAGAATGATGTCTTCTTGTTATATTTGATCAATCAAAAGTAATGTAATCTTCTGTATTGATATTATCGAATCCTTTGATTATCTTGAACATTTCAATGAAATCCCCTCGCATCCTTCGTTTCGGTGGTAATGGCAGGTTAAACATAACTTATTGCCAGTATTAACCCTTACACTGCCGAGGTCTTTTCTAAGTGTTCGATTTATAGATTTAAAAAAAAATTATGATTTTATTCAATTTTTTCTTATTAATGATAAAAATAAATATTAATGATAAAAATAAATATTAATGATAAGAATAAATATTGATGATAAAAATAAATATTGATGATAAAAATAAATATTGATGATAAAAATAAATAATGATGATAAAAATAAATAATGATGATAAAAATAAATAATAATGATAAAAATAAATATTAATGATAAAAATAAATATTAATGATAAAAACAAATATTAATGATAAAAATAAATATTAATGATAAAAATAAATATTAATGATAAGGAGGAGGAGGAGGAGGAGGAGGAGGAGGAGAGGGAAAGAAAGAAAGAAGAGCAGTTTTTAGGGAATAACTCGCCCACTGTTTCTCTTAATTTCTTCCACGTTATTAATTTTGTTTCAGTTTTTCACACATTTTCTTTCTTCCTAATTTTTTTTCCCCCACAAAATATATATATCATCTCACTTCTTATCCTTGTTTTCTTAATCTTATTTACTCACTTTCTTTTCTTATCTTCCTTCCATCCTTCCTTCCCTTCATCCCTTCATCCCTCCTTCCCTCCTTCCCTCCCTCCTTCAGTGTCTTCATACACTTCTACGTCGCAAAATATTACCACTTTCCCTCTTCCCCTCCTCGTTTCCTCCTCTCCTCTCCATTTTCCTCACTCCCTTCTGCCCATCTCTCCTCTTACTCCTTTCTTTCTCGTTCCTTCCTTCACATAATTATCTCCCCCTTAATTTCCTCCATAATTATCCATTATTTCCTACATAATCTTCTCTCCCTCTCCTTCAGGTGGTCTAAACTGCCCTTCCTCAGGTACGGTCACTGCGTCCTTAGATATTCAGATGACGGAAAGAAGGGAGATGGAGGAGTGCTTGAGAGACGCTAGATATTGGGGCGAGGAGACAGGGAGAGAGGGAGGGAGGTAGGGAGGGAAGGGAGGGAGAGTGTGTGTTTGGCGAGGGATGATAGAGGGGAGGAAGAGGAAGGACGCAAGTAAACGTAACGAGGCAAGTGACGGAATAAGTTATGCTATACTTATCTTTGTTGTGTTGTGTTGTGTTGTGTGGGTGTGTGTGTGTGTGTGTGTGTGTGTGTGTGTGTGTGTGTGTGTGGCTGGTCCGGGTCTTTGTTCTCCATTACAAGTTTCAGTTCACTTAATTGAAGAAAACTCGTGCTGCTGAATAACCAAAATAAATGAAATAAAATAAGGAAATAAAAATGAGCACACCAGATGCCTTATTTAAGAGAGAGGAAAAGTTTTGAGGTTTCCCTGGTCGTCTGAGGTTCACGTTGTCGCCACCAGTATAACCTCGCACGCAGTTGGCTGCAGGTGGCGGGTGGCTGGCTGGCTGGCGGCGGGTGTTGTGTCGGGTGTCCTTGGGTGAACTGCGTCGCGACACATCACTCAAAGGAAAGAAAACACGCAATGCCTCCGCTCAAGGACTTCAAGGCAGACTTATTCCCCGCCAGAGTGTGAGGTGACTGTACGGCCGGGTGTCTGTGAGTGTCTGTGAGTGTCTGTGAGTGGCTGTTTGAGTGGCTGTGAGTGGCTATGACCAAGATCTCAAGCACTATCAGGAGAATGAAGTTCGTGTAGCCCTAAAGACGACGTTTCCTACACCTTTACACCTCACTTCCCGGTCTCACCCTCCTGGCCGACATCCAGATCCATCCGCGTCTTAACTGGACACACTACACCGAGGAAAGCTGCTTTAC
>JAPQNM010000008.1:14268356-14278356 GCA_029783475.1 Metacarcinus magister | reverse complement strand
CGATGGAAGGTCATGGGTTATGTGGAGGAGGAGGAGGAGGAGGAGGAGGAGGAGGAGGAGGAGGATGGAATGATAAATGAGGGTGCCTGGGGAGTAGGAGTGATGAAGGAGTAGGAAGAAGAGTAGGAGGAGGAGGAAGAGGAGGAAGAGGAGGAAGGACGTTCAGTGAGTGTGTTGTCCACGCAATTTTAGGGAAATGCACGCAAATGGATGCCACCAGTACCTCCTCCTCTTCCTCTTCCTCCTCTTCCTCCTCCTCCTCCTCTTACCATTGCTGCTGTAAAATATCTCCTACACTCAAAAATATCCTGAAATGACCTGAAATAACCTGAAATATCTGTTGAAATTCCTTTGTACATAATTTTTTAAGGTACAAAATGCCAGAAAAGGTATTTTTTTGGGGGTTATTCTTTCTGGTAATGTTTCCAAAGCAGCAAATTTGGGTTCTCTGTTTTCTCTCACAATACACGAATGAAAAATGGAATGTTTAAAAAGATAGGAGGGAAAAGAAGAGGAAGAGGAAGAGGGGGAGGGGGAGACTTTAATAACAACGATAAGTACAAGAGTTTAATATATAAGTTAGAAAAGATGATGTGGTATATATATGTATGAGGAAAATAATACCTGTAAGGATTAATTTTGAGTATCGTTGCAGTTTTGGAGTTTTCAGTTTGTGTGTATAGGTAAAAAAAAAATTATGATAGTGATATTAACGACCTTTGACTTTTGCTTCCTAAGTCTATTCTATATAACTCTAGTAATGTTTTTGGATGTGTGTGTGTGTGTGTGTGTGTGTGTGTGTGTGTGTGTGTGCGTGTGTGTGTGTGTGTGTCTCCCTGGAATAGGATTTAAACGTGGGTGTGTGTGTGTGCTTTATGTTAAGTCCTTTTACTGTGAAGTCGTTTCTCTCTCTCTCTCTCTCTCTCTCTCTCTCTCTCTCTCTCTCTCTCTCTCTCTCTCTCTCTCTCTCTCTCTCTCTCTCTCTCTCTCTTATCTCTAGTAAATATGTGTGTGTATGTGTGTGTGTGTGTATGTGTGTGTGTGTGTGTGTGTGTGTGTGTGTGTGTGTGTGTGTGTGTGTGTGTGTGTGTGTGTGTGTGTGTGTGTGTGTGTGTGTGTGTGTGTGTGTGTACGTAACGCCCACACGTACATTGACTAGCTTTACTGGTAGCTATTTTTACATCACAGTAACACACACACACACACACACACACACACACACACACACACACACACACACACACACACACACACACACACACACACACACACACACACACAAACCTCATTCGCTAAATCGGGCTAAACAAAAATAATATCGTGTTTTGATTACCAATAAAAAAATAGATAAATAAATAAAAATAAAAAACTTAATTTCTTTGATCCGAAAGCCAACTGTAACTACGATTAACACAGACTTTTCAATTCCTTTCACCCTTCTGATCACCCTTTTGAGGGGAGACTAAACGAGACCGTCAACATGTGGGAGAGGAGAGTGGGAGGAGGAAGGAAGGAAGAAGGGAGGAGAAGGGAGGAAAAAAAGAGACATAAAGAGAGAGAGATAGAGAAGAAAAAAATAATCGTGAATCCCACATGAATATCACTTAATCACAATATTCAAAATCGAGAAAATGACCCCACAAAAAAAAGAGGGGTAGGAGGGACCATTTCAATGACAGAAGGCAGTGATTGGGAGTGCGTCAGGTCAAGCCAGGTCAAGTCAGGTCAGGTCAGGTCAGGCTGGTTGGCAAAAATGGATAACATAATAAGTATTGCCATTACGAGTGACTTAGAGGTGACTTAGAGGAGAAATTAGGTGAGAGAGATTCCTGCGATTACTGACGGAGGAGGAGGAGGAGGAGGGGGAGGAGGAGGAGGAGGAAGGGGAGGAGGAAGAGGAGGAGGTAGTAGGAAAAGGAGGAAAATGTGGCGATGGTAAGAGGTAGCGCAAAGAGAGGTAAGAGAAGGAGTAAGAGGAGGAGGAGGAGGAAGAGGAGGAGAGTACAAGGAATCAAGGAGGAGGGACAGCAGTAAAAGTAAAAGAGAATGATGGAGGAGGAGGAGGAGGAGGAGGAGGAGGAGGAGGAGGAGGAGGAGGAGGCAGGCAGCGTGGGAGGAGTAAGGAAGATAAATAGCAGTGGCAATAATCGTGTCGGTGGAGGCAGAATAGAGGACAATGATGAGGACAATGATGATGACGATGATGATGATGATGATGATGATGATGATGATGATGATGACAATAGCAAGGGATGTGATTGTGGGGGAGAGACACAGACAAATGAAGTAGAGGAAGAAGGAGGAGGAGGAGGAGGAGGAGGAGGAGGAAGAGGAAGAGGAAGAGGAAGGTAGAGGAGGTAATGGAAACACAGAATGAATGGAAGACATTTTAAGATGCGATAAGAAAGAAGGAAGAGGTGCAGGTGTGATAATCAAGAGAGAGAAAGAGAGGGAGAGAGAGAAAGAGACGCCAGAGGGAGTGAAAGAGAGGAGTGAGATAAGGAGGTGCAAGGGAGGAAACGGAGAGACGTTGGGGGGTTGAAGGAGGAGGAGGAGGAGGAGGAGGAGGAGGAGGAGGAGGAGGAGGAGGAGGAGGAGGAGGAAGAGAAGGAGGTAATGGTAGAAGAGAAGAGGTGAGGGCAAAGAGTAGGAAGTGATGGTGGTGGTGGTGATGGTGGTGGTGATGGTGGAGGAGGAGGAATAGATGATGAAAGAGAGAAAAGAGAAAGTGATAGAGGAAGAGAAGATGATTACGAAAAGGCAATGAAGAAGGATAAGTGGAAAATATGATGAATGGAAAAATAAGGAAATAGAGAAGGAGGAGGAGGAGGAGGAGGAAGAGGAAGAACCAGACGTCGTTTTGTAGGAGCATGTGGGTGGATGGGAGAGTTTAAGGAGTGAGGGAGGAAGGAGGAAGAGGAGGAGGAGGGAGAGGAGGGAGGAGAGGGATGAAGCTAGTTGCTCTCAAAGACAAATTGAATTACTGACAATTTTCCAAGCCTGGCCGACAGTCTTGTGCCTATTTTTGGATCAGACCGAAATTCTCTAAAAAGGTGATTTCAGAGTCAATGGGAAAACCAAGAGGTGACGCGCAAAAGACAGTTGGAAGGAAAAGAAGAAAATAATAAATAGGATAGATAAAAAAAAAGTGTAAGAGTTTTGATATGTAGGCTGGAAGTTTTTTTTTTATTATTTTTATCATTTGTAAGTGATATGTTTGTGTGTTTTGTAATAATTTTTTTTGTAGTATATGGATGTGGAGTGAAAAAGTGGAATGTGTGTAAAGGCTATTAGGAAACACACACATGTACACACACATACCCACACACACACACATGCCAAAAAAAAGTCTTGATATATAGATGTTTTTTTTCTCTCGTAAAGTCACTGAAAGCAGACAAACAAAAGCATAAATTCATAAAGCTTTTCATCGTGTAATGTGACGTTGTACCTTTTTTTAAACTCACGTGGAATCCTTGCTTGTAAATATTCTAATGACTTCAAAAACGAGTAAGTTGTAGTTGTAGTAGTTGTAGTTGTTGTTGTAGTTGTAGTAATATATTAGGTTAGGTTAGGTTGTGTCACTTTTTCTGGGTGTTTAATTTTATTCAAAGTTTAGCCTCAAGATGTTCAGTCCATTGATATTATTTTGATCCATCCATGTTAAAAAAGATTCTTCATGTAGTCACTCTTCTTTTCCATAATGAATAGGTGTTAAGGGATTGTAGAGGAGGAGGAGGAGGAGGAGGAGGAGGAGGAGGAGGAGGAGGAGGAGGAGGAGGAGGAGGAGGAGGAAAAGAAAGAGAAGAGGAAAAGGGAATGAAAGTGTGATGGGATAAGACGATAAATAAGGAAAGAGGAGTTGGTAGGTGAAGGAAGGTGATGGTGTGATGGTGTGCAATGTCCTGAGGGATGAGTGTGTGAGTGTCATTAATGGACTCAGATGGTGTGTGTGGGGGGGGAGGGTGGACGTGTGTGTGTGTGTGTGTGTGTGTGTGTGTGTGTGTGTGTGTGTGTGTGTGTGTGTGTGTGGGTGTGTGTGTGTGTGGACGTGTGTTAGTGTATGTGGTACCTACACGTATTGGTATATTTGTCTCTATTTGACACACACACACACACACACTCTCTCTCTCTCTCTCTCTCTCTCTCTCTCTCTCTCTCTCTCTCTCTCTCTCTCTCTCTCTCTCTCTCTCGCAAGTAAGTGAATGCGAGAGAGAAAGAGAGAGAAAAAAAGAGAGAAATAATAATAATAACCTGATTACATTGCATCTTCATGAATATAATTTCTCTGTCATCAGGTGAAGGATTTTGAAATAGCAAATCACACACTGAAAATAACATACCATTGCAATATAAACCCGAGTCATTACGTCTATACTTTCCTGCCAATCAAAAACTATAACTGACATAAACATACATACCATCCCTTTGCACTGCCTTGGCGGAGTGACTAAGGCGAGAGACACAAATCTTAATGCACACCCGTTCGAACCTCTCTTCTTAGATCTATTTCTGGGGATAATGAAAGTGTGTGTGTGTGTGTGTGTGTGTGTGTGTGTGTGTGTGTGTGTGTGTGTGTGTGTGTGGACGAATCAAAATCAAGTAATTAAACGCTGAAGAGCAATCCATCTTGTCTGAGAAGGTTCCAGGTGTAAGAGGAGTGTTAGCGGGAAGATGAGGTTGGGTTGAAGCACATGATGAGGAGAAAGTGAAGTGTTGAAGAGAATTTTGTGGTTGACTTAGGTGTTTGGTGCTTGTGTAGTGCTTGTGTGTAGTGCTCATGTGTGTGTGTGTGTGTGTGTGTGTGTGTGTGTGCGTGTGTGTGTGTGTGTGTGTGTGTGTGTTAGTAGGGTGCCCCAAACTCAACCTTACAGCTTGGGAAGTGTATCGACCTTCTTACCTCCTCCTGCCACGCCCTCCGTCCCCCTCCACCCGCCCCCCTTCTACCACCACCACCACCACCACCACCACCACCACCACCACCACCACCACCACCTGCTACCCCCTTTCCCACACGTTTACAACCCACACTTCCCTAACTCTCCCTCTCCCTCTCCTCCTCCTCCTCTTCCTTTCTTCACCTTGCTTCATGCGCCACCACCTCCTACCTTTCTTCCTCTCCTCCTCCCTCCTCCTCCTCCTCCTCCTTCTCTGTAAAAAGCATGAATGGAAGGTCGGAAGGCAAGATGGGAAGAGAGAGAAAGAAACAAACTTGAATGGGAAGCAATTTATGAATGAAAATAAACAAGTTAAACAAATCTTAAGTCTTGAAGGGATTATGGGAAGGATTAGAGAGAGAGAGAGAGAGAGAGAGAGAGAGAGAGAGAGAGAGAGAGAGAGAGAGAGAGAGAGAGAGAGAGAGAGAGAGAGAGAGATGTAAGAAATATATTTTAACAAAAGAAAACGATACAGGAGACAATGCATGATAAAAAGAAAGAAAATAAGATAAAGAAGAAGAGACATAGTAGAAGAAAAATGAGGGGAAAAGAGGAATATAAAAATGCATAATATGAAGAGGAGAAGGAAGAGGAGGAGGAGGAGGAGGAAGAGGAAGAGGAGAAAACGAGGGGAAAAAGGGAAGCAAAGAATGAAAGAAGGATGATTAGATATAATAAGTAAAATGTAGAATAAAAGAGAGAGGGGAAGAGAATGGTAGTTATTGTATATAAACGATAGAAAGGAAGGGAGAGGAGGAAGATGAGAGAGGAAAGAAAATGGAAAGATAAAAGGAAATGGGAGATAATGGAAGGGGGAACTTAGCAAAGAGAGAAAATCAAGAAAGAAAAGGAGAGAGACGAAGAGGGAGAGGGAGAGAAGGGAAATAAAGGAAAAGATTAGACTGAGATTGAAGGAAACAAGGAGGGAAGGAGAGAGTATAGAGGGAAAGATGTGATAAAGATAAATTAGGATAAACACAGTAAGAGATAAAGAAATTTTAAAAAGAGAGAAAGATAAGAAGAAATATAATCATTAGGTAAATACACACAGTTTCATTTTGCTCTTCCTCCTCCTCCTCCTGTAATTCTTGTTCTTGTTTCTATCCTCCTTTCTACTTCTTCTTCTTCTTAGTTATCTTCTTTTCTTCTTCAACTACTCCTCCACTTCCTCTTCCTCCTCTTCTTCTTCTTATTCTCCCTCATTTCCTCCTCCACTTTCCTTCCATCAATCATTCTTTCAATTCATACTCGTTTCGTCAGTTTTTCTCTTTTCTTCTTCTTGTTCACCACCACCACCACCACCACCACCACCACCACCACCACCACCACCAAGACCAGATGAGAGGAGATAAATTGCTTCCTTTCACCGTGCCCTCTGAAGCCCATGACACCCCTTGGACTTATCAGAGTGAAGCCTTCAAAGGGCGTCTCGGCCGTGATTACCTGAAGCCTCCTCTAGGTAGTCGCCGCAGACAGGTGTTCAATGTTTTATTTTGGCCCAGATACCGAGAGTGCAATACAGGTGGTGGTGGTGGTGGTGGTAGTAGTAGTTGTTGTGGTTTTAGTAGTAGTAGTTGTAGTTGTAGTTGTTGTTGTGGTTTTAGTAGTAGTAGTTGTAGTTGTAGTTGTTGTTGCTGTTGTTGTAGTTGTTGTAGTTTTAGTTGCAGCTGTTGTAGTAGTAGTTCTTTTGCTGTTGTAGTTGTAGTAGTAGAAGTAAGCGTTGTAGTTTTAGTAGTAGTAGTGCATAATATTTCACTGCTATAATCAACATGCATGACATAACATAATATCTATAATCATACACCCACCTACACGTTAGTATAAACATTACCTTCATGTAGCTACTTTTTTTCCCTTTCCCCCAACATTCCATTTCAGTCGTAAAGAAAAAAGAACAGAAAAAAAAATATGAAATTCCAAGTAATGCAAACAAAAATTCATCGTACATAAAAGAAAGAGGAAACGAACCCGATACCAAGAAAGGACAACTGCACCACAGAACCGACCGTGCCCGATACAAAACTGTACCACCGATATAAAAAAATAAATAAAATAATAAAAAATTTTACCACCGATAAAAAATAAAAAAAAAAAATAGAAAAAAATAGAAAAAAAGCAAATTGGTATATAAAACATTCTGAATTTACCAAATATAAGCAAAAAAATAAACTAAAATATCTTAAACACTGTCATAAGCTCCTCTTCTTTTTCTTCCTCCCCTCCTCTTCCTCCTCCTCCTGCTCTTGCTCCCCCTCGCAGTTCCTGACACACGCCCACACGCCTACACCTCCACAAATACACACACTCACATTTATTAGCAACGCAGGGAGGGGGTACGTTTTGACCAATCATTAATCAGGTATATGACGTAAGGTGTGACGTCATAGAGCTCGAGGATCCCCATTGGCTGACAGGCGATGGGATTATAGACTCAATACTCTTTTCTTATTTTCTTGAATTTGATATATTTTATGATTTTTGTTTTCTTTTTTAGCTGTTATTGAGAGAGAGAGAGAGAGAGAGAGAGAGAGAGAGAGAGAGAGAGAGAGAGAGAGAGAGAGAGAGAGAGAGAGAGAGAGAGAGAGAGAGAGAGAGAGAGAGAGAGAGAGAATACTCCAATATAGTAATTTCCTGTGGTAGTTTCAGCTCAGTTTTGAATTCTTTTGCATATCTTCCTCTTCCTCCTCCTCCTCCTCTTCCTCCTCCTCCTCTTCCTCCTCCTCTTCTTCCTCCTCCTCCTCTTTAATATGTTTACTTAGTCCTCATTTATGTATATGTATTTCATAATCCACCAAATTGACTTGAAAAAAATATATATAAACCAAAAATTCCATCCTTTACCCGAAAAAACGAAAAAATAAGTCAAATATTGAAGATAAATGGCCAGTCTGGTACCTTTAATTACCTTACCTGTCACTTCTCCTCCACACCTGTCGGGGCTTAGTCTCTAGGGGCGCCTCGCTCTGGCCTCACCCTTCAATTTTCAGCTTAAAAATGCCATCCTCGAAAAATTATTAACCGATAGACTGTTTTTTTTATTTTATTTTGAGAGAAAGTGTGAGAGAGAGGAGGGTGAAAAAAAATATATATGGGAGGTTATTTTTGAGGCCTTGAGTTACCTGTGATTTACCTGAGCGTAAGTAATTAATCTAAAATGTAGGTGTGTGTTTGATGTTGGATGTTTTCTTAATGAGATTTGATATTAATACTTCGTCGTAGCCTTACGTATACCCTTCTATACCTATCTTTCTATCTTTTATTTTATTTATCTATCTTTTTTCTTTCTTTCTATATCTCTCTCTCTCCCTTCTCTCTTGCATTCCTTCCTTCACGTCATTCGGTCTTTTGCTTGTTTTTAATTTTCATTTATTTTATTGTTTATTTTTACGAAGGGAAGCAAATTGCAGTGTGTGATGGGCGTGGGATTCTACTCTGGGAATTTCTGCTTTTTCTCCTTCTCCTCTTCTACCTCCTCCTCTTCTACCTACTACTACTACTACTACTATAGGTTAAAATATACTTAGATGCAATACAGTACAATAATAATACTTTGCAATACACTGAAACATTATAACATCGTCATCCCTTTACAACATGTCTATAACTTTAACATTGAATGGCAGTTACAAGGGTCCTGCGATGCATTAATTTGCAAAACCACGATATACAATGCAATAACATGGAAATTTATACAACAACCTGACGACTCTTAAAAGAAATACAGCACAGAGGGAAATACGCCCCCGTCCCGCACCCCCCCCCCACCCAAAAAAAAAGAGGCCCCCCCCCTAAAGTCTGTATTCTGCAACACTTCCTTGCAACATTCCTTCAAGCGGTGCTGTGTTGTGTTGTGTTGTGTTGCATTACGTATTGCAACACATAAATATACTGTTATAATTTATTGTGTGTATTGTCGTGGTTATGATATGGTTATTCTTGTAGTATTTGGGATTGTTATGTAGTGTTCTTGACTCTCTCTCTCTTTCTCTTTCTCTTTTTTTTCTTCTCTCTCACTCTTGTTTCTAAATCGAGTTTTTTGTTTACGTTTACTAGACACCTTCGTTAGTTTATTTGTTTGCTGTTTTCATTCCTTTCTTTACTTTGTTTTTTTTCTTTTTGTTTTTTCATTGTTTCCGTAATTTTTGTTCCTTCATTCTGACTTTGCGTCTCTCTCTCCCTCTCTCTTTCTCTCTCTGGGGATCAAATTTATTTCTATATATTTCAGTGTGGAGGTGGATTGACGCTTAGGTTGTTCAAAGTTAATATTAATTCGTTCTTAATCTTGTTTAATCTTCCCTTCGAGGAATTCTGAACAGTATTATTTCAATCTTTAGGGACATTTAGGAGCCATTTCAAAGGAGGTCAAATAAAGGTGTTTTTCTTCAAGGCTGTGAGAGTGTACTGTGTGTGTGTGTGTGTGTGTGTGTGTGTGTGTGTGTGTGTGTGTGTGTGTGTGGGTGTGGGTGTGTGTGTGGGTGTGTGTGTGACTATGATTCTCGTAAAAACTCAGTGAGAAAAAAATGAATAAAAAAGAAAGGCAGAGACAAATTAGCGTCCATTAATCTTTTTACTTTCCATAATTAATCTCAATATTTTCTATTTAAAAAAAAATATTAGATCTTTTCCCCTGACGTTCACCTGTCAAGTAATGTGATATTCTGACAGTATATTTTTCTTTATTAATACACCTTTACCTGAAGCCACACCTGGGAATGTATTGTGATATATTGAAGAACGTTTTCCCACACAATATACATCAACGTTTCATTCGTTTATTTTCTCGATACAAAACGTTTCCTGTGTCTTCTTTGATAGTTTGGTAACCTGGTACCTAAATTTTTATCAACCGAAAATTGAGCTGTCTATATCCTGTCTGAATCTCAAAATCTGTCCATCTTTCTCTCTCTCTCTCTCTCTCTCTCTCTCTCTCTCTCTCTCTCTCTCTCTCTCTCTCTCTCTCTCTCTCTCTCTCTCTCTCTCTCTCTCTCTCTTTCGTAGCTTTAAGGTCTGGTTTCTTTTTATTTCTCGCTTGCAGGAACGTTTGCCTTTCTCGTTTTTTTTGT
>JAPQNM010000008.1:14243356-14253356 GCA_029783475.1 Metacarcinus magister | reverse complement strand
TGATCGGCCGGTCATGACCGAGCGAGCGGTGGGAATTGAATTGTTGTCTGCCTCTATATACCTAATTCTAGTGAGCCTTATCTTGATGCAGCAGCATTTAAGAATGAAAATAAATAACTTCCATAGCCATTGGCACCGGTGACAGAGTCAGTAGTGAAGATTTTGATCGGCCGGTCATGACCGAGCGAGCGGTGGGAATTGAATTGTTTTCTGCCTCTATATACCTAATTCTAGTGAGCCTTATCTTGATGCAGCAGCATTTAAGAATGAAAATAAATAACAAATAACTTCCATAGCCATTGGCACCGGTGACAGAGTCAGTAGTGAAGATTTTGATCGGTCGGTCATGACCGAGCGAGCGGTGGGAATTGAATTGTTTTCTGCCTCTATATACCTAATTCTAGTGAGCCTTATCTTGATGCAGCAGCATTTAAGAATGAAAATAAATAACTTCCATAGCCATTGGCACCGGTGACAGAGTCAGTAGTGAAGATTTTGATCGGCCGGTCATGACCGAGCGAGCGGTGGGAATTGAATTGTTTTCTGCCTCTATATACCTAATTCTAGTGAGCCTTATCTTGATGCAGCAGCATTTAAGAATGAAAATAAATAACAAATAACTTCCATAGCCATTGGCACCGGTGACAGAGTCAGTAGTGAAGATTTTGATCGGCCGGTCATGACCGAGCGAGCGGTGGGAATTGAATTGTTTTCTGCCTCTATATACCTAATTCTAGTGAGCCTTATCTTGATGCAGCAGCATTTAAGAATGAAAATAAATAACAAATAACTTCCATAGCCATTGGCACCGGTGACAGAGTCAGTAGTGAAGATTTTGATCGGCCGGTCATGACCGAGCGAGCGGTGGGAATTGAATTGTTTTCTGCCTCTATATACCTAATTCTAGTGAGCCTTATCTTGATTCAGCAGCATTTAAGAAGGTCAAAGAAAGGCTATGTACACTACAGGAGTAATCAAACAGACTCTGCCATCCTGAAATAGTGTATAAAAACTTGTTTTCATCATATGTTCTACTTAAACTAGTTGTAACTCCTTTTGTTTTACTCGTATTGAATTTTCAAGCAATGCTTCAAAATCTGCACCTTTTTCTGATCCTTATGGTATGTAACAAGTACTGATAAACACAATATCATCTGTTTTAACCCAAATAAATTAATTTATAGCAATAAAAGTTTCTGGTGAAATTAACTGAAACTATGCTGAAAGTCTTACATTATTCCCATGTACAACATAGTTTAAAAAAAACAAAATCGAAGAGGAAATTTTGCAAAAAATTTCCCGGAGTAGAAAAAATGACAGAAATACACCATATGTTGAGGTCAATTCTAGACATCCACGAGGGTCTGTAAGATGGTTAAACGTGTCGTAAGGCTTAGTTATGAACTGCTTTGAGCTGTAACAGTCATTACAAGAATATTCGTGGATGTTAAGACAATATGTGTTCCTTACGGGGTAACGTGTCGTGTGTAGGAGTATACGCGGGTTACTGATGGCTATCATATCCTCTCGATGGAGCTTGACATTGCAATAAAAGTACTGCATTACATTTTTTAATGAAAATAAATCACTTCCATAGCCATTGGCACCGGTGACAGAGTCAGTAGTGAAAATTTTGATCGGTCGGTCATGTCCAAACGAGCGGTGGGAATTGAATTGTTTTCTGCCTCTATATACCTAATTCTAGTGAGCCTTATCTTGATGCAGCAGCATTTAAGAATGAAAATAAATAACTTCCATAGCCATTGGCACCGGTGACAGAGTCAGTAGTGAAGATTTTGATCGGCCGGTCATGACCGAGCGAGCGGTGGGAATTGAATTGTTTTCTGCCTCTATATACCTAATTCTAGTGAGCCTTATCTTGATGCAGCAGCATTTAAGAATGAAAATAAATAACTTCCATAGCCATTGGCACCGGTGACAGAGTCAGTAGTGAAGATTTTGATCGGCCGGTCATGACCGAGCGAGCGGTGGGAATTGAATTGTTTTCTGCCTCTATATACCTAATTCTAGTGAGCCTTATCTTGATGCAGCAGCATTTAAGAATGAAAATAAATAACTTCCATAGCCATTGGCACCGGTGACAGAGTCAGTAGTGAAGATTTTGATCGGCCGGTCATGACCGAGCGAGTGGTGGGAATTGAATTGTTTTCTGCCTCTATATACCTAATTCTAATGAGCCTTATCTTGATGCAGCAGCATTTAAGGTCAAAGGAAGGCTATGTACACTACAGGAGTAATCAAACAGACTCTGATCAGTAAACCGCTTACAATCTTATTCAATAAATCCTTAAGAGATGGTAAAGTTCCATCAGATTGGAAACGTGCAAATGTAACACCAATCCCAGGCCTGTTGCTGTTTGTTCTTCCTATGTGTTCCTATGTGTTCCTCTTCCTCCTCTTCCTCCTCCTCTTCCGCTTACTTTCGTCAACGAGGGTAGTGTTATGGAAAGGAACGAAGGGTTTTGGGAAATAAAACCTCGCCCTCTACACTGGCAACACTCACTCTCTCTCTGGTTCCCTGTAGGCGTTAATCTCCCTCTCTTTATATCTTCCTTTTTGTATCCTCGTCCATCCTTTTCATTACTATTTGTTTTACGTGCAACAACGGCCTGGAAGAGTAATCATAGGGAGGAAATCATACCTTTAAGTGCCCCTAGAAACGGAGGAGGAGGAGGAGGAGGAGGAGGAAAACGACCCCAAATCCTTGAACTTGAAGTGATTTCTGCTATCAAGTAATGTTTTTTCTTCCTCTTCCGTTTTCTATAACCGCATCGGAGGTCAATCTATATATCTATATGGAAACGAAATCAAGGGAAGACATACGTAGGTTTAATAGATGCATAAATGTCAACTACAGACTCTCTCTCTCTCTCTCTCTCTCTCTCTCTCTCTCTCTCTCTCTCTCTCTCTCTCTCTCTCTCTCTCTCTCTCTCTCTCTCTCTCTCTCTCTCTCTCTCTCTCTCTCTCTCTCTCTCTCTGTCCGTAAATTAATGGGTAAAATTAAAGAGAAGTGGTTGGCTTTTTCACAAATCAGTATTAACGTTGTGTGTTTAGACGAAGAGAAATGAGAGAGAGAGAGAGAGAGAGAGAGAGAGAGAGAGAGAGAGAGAGAGAGAGAGAGAGAGAGAGAGAGAGAGAGAGAGAGAGAGAGAGAGAGAGAGAGAGAGAGAGAGAGATAGTATATATAATTCAATCCTGGTTAAGTGCTGTTTATCCATATCATTTAAGGGTTTCTGGGCAAATTGTGGAGAAAATAGATGATTCAAAGACGCTGTTGATGCCTTTGTGGTAGAAAGTTGGGTCTTGGTGACTTTGTGTGTGTGTGTGTGTGTGTGTGTGTGTGTGTGTGTGTGTGTGTGTGTGTGTGTGTGTGTGTGTGTGTGTGTGTGTGTCGGTGTGTGTCGGGGTGTGTCGGGGTCTGTCGGTATGTTTCTTGTGTTGCTTTGAACTTAAATTGTCTCGTCTTTTTTTTTTGTCTTTTTCCAGAAGTGGCATCGTTTGGGTGAGCACGGAAGAGATGCAAAGGGGAAAGGTCTCTCTCTTTTCTCTCTCTCTCTCTCTCTCTCTCTCTCTCTCTCTCTCTCTCTCTCTCTCTCTCTCAACACACATTTCAAGCTCTTCACATTCCAGTCTTCCTCACCCTCAATACCTTTAACCTTTAATGCGCTATACTCTCCTCTATACGTACACTCACGCATCCTTTTTACATCCTTTCCTCAGCCGAGCCATTACTCTTCATGAGCGAGGCAATCCATACCCGACTCGCCTGAAATAGAAGTCGTCGTTAAGGCCTGTGACATTTTTACGGGGGTGTGTATTTGTCTGAATAGTCTCCGAGGTGCTGTGAGCCGTGGCACTGTGGCGGGGCTTGCATGGCTCCCAAAAGACACTCACCCACCCCCCTCCAGCCCCTCCACACCCCCATCCCGCCCCCTCGTACACCTCCACATCACCCCCACGTTCACGATTCATGTTGCTATCGCGTGCACTCGACCTGCGACGTACCGTGAGAGAGATAAAGTGTGATGTGTTCTTCAACTTTGTATTTGAGGCACGTTTTCTGTGTGTACCTCATTGATTGTTGGGTGTGAGGGAAGAGCAGTGGGTTCCGAGGTGACCAAGTGGCTGTTTTACTGAGGCACCGACGAGAGCATTGAGTTTTTCCATCCGTTCATTCAGTAAGATGTGTGTGTGTGTGTGTGTGTGTGTTTGGTCACTGCACTTCCTCCTAACTCGTCTCAACCTCCTTCTCCAGGTTGCATTGTTGTACCGCTGACATGCATTTGCCAGTGCTGACAGTGCTGACAGTGAGCCAGAGTGGTTACTTGGATCACCGTCAGCCACGCGGAAGGACCAACCTATCACTGGGTTAAAACAATGCTAGACAGGCTTCCTATCCGTCCTGCAGTGAGGCTTTACGTGTAGGCTTCGTGACGTTATCGGGGCAAGGACAGTATGTGTGTGTGTGGGCGTGGGGCGGGGTACAAAAGGGCAAGGCCAGTGTGTGTGGGTGTGGGGTGGAATGCAGCAGGGCAAGGGAATAGTGATCACCTTGAGAGAAACCTTTACATGAACAACATTTCGCTTCGGTGCGTCTACAAAGTCGCTGCTTGATGAAGTCAGTGACTGGGTGAAGTGTGTCTGCCTCTGAGGCTTCCCGCCGCGTCCTCCGCCTTGAAGGTCTTACCGTGAATAATGTCTCACCGCACCTCGACACGGATCTGTGTTACCGCCACATGTACAGCAAATAAAAGATTGCTGTGAAGAAATGGCTGGCTGCATCGGACCTCAGCTATCCATCACCCAGGCAGACTATCAACGCCCAGCATCAAAGTAACTTCCACAAGCAAACATTATCTTACATAGAGGTTCCCGCCACACACACACACACACACACACACACACACACACACACACACACACACACACACACACACACACACACACACACACACACACACACACACACACCCGCGCGGGGAGATGCTTTTACCATGAAGCGAATTGCATCCCTGGAAGACGTAGCGACACTGTTCCAAGAAACTCACGCTCGTCGGATGTCACTGGAGCTGTTTTCCAGATACGAAGATAGGCGTTCCACCACACCCCTACCCCGCCCTACCCCGCCCTACCCAGCCCCGCCCCGCCCCGCCCCATCTTACCCCACTCCTGGCTACCAACCCATCCCAGGCCCCGGCTGGCTGGCTTCAGGGCACCTCACATCCCCGCCAAAAAGACTCAAGCTTTGATAAAATTCGCCTCAATATTTTTGTAGGACTTTGTACGGCGCGTCTCAACTCTCGGCTAACCACGCCATCCACGGCAAGGCAGCAGCACCACCACCACCACCACCACCACCACCACCACCACCACCACCACTACCTTCACCTCCCTTACAACACTGATATAAAAGAGCAACACTTCCTCCAACTCGCCTAGAATCACACCTGCGTTAGTGAAGGGACAGGACACAGCGGCACCAGCCATGAACACACTCACCTGCATATACACGGCACGACCTACGGCTCAGCCAGTGCTTGAGAGGAGGAGGAGGAGGAGAGGAGGAGGAGGAGGAGGAGGAGGAGGAGGAGGAGGAGAAGGGTAGAGCTAGTGGAGGACGAAGAGGAGGAGAGGATGAAGAAGAGGAAGAAGAAAAGAGGTGAAGGACAACAAGGAGGATAAAGAGGTGAAGGAGGAAGTGGAGGGAAAGGAGAAAGATATATACAGGAGGAGGTAGAGGCAAAAAAGAAGAAGAAGAAGAAAGGGGAAGAAGAACAGACAAAGGATTTTCTTAGATATTAATAACTCAAGATTCTTTAGGCAGAGTAGAATACGGAGGAAGAAGAAGAAGAAGAAGAAGAACTCTAGACTTATTTTTCCCTTTTGGTACCGATAAAAACATTCGGTGCCCTGGGCTGATCAAAGGCCATCGGACCGTTCTTTGCACAACACACGCCCTTCAAGCCGATATGCAGACTCTTTCACGCTTCCTCTTTCTCTTCTTTTTTTTCTCTCCTTGTAAATCCCTCAGCCCTCCCTTCCTCTCCCTTCCCCCTCACCACCACCCCGGGGCAAGCCTGTGACGCATACACAAGCAAAGGGAGAGAGAGAGAGAGAGAGAGAGAGAGAGAGAGAGAGAGAGAGAGAGAGAGAGAGAGAGAGAGAGAGAGAGAGAGAGAGAGAGAGAGAGAGAGAGAGAGAGAGAGGTGTATATATGTCTATGTGTGTCTCATATCAACTCATACAACACATACAAAACCTAAAATCACTATATAATCTTACCCTCACTTTTTTACAATTTTTTTTCCCTCTTCGTAACCTTTCTATTTTTCCACTTACAGCGTTACCCTGAGACGTTCCTATGTTTATATTTGATTTTCTGACGCCTTTCATGTCCTCTATCACCACGTCAAGGGAGGGAAAGGAAGGAAGAGAAGGGAAGGAAGAAGAGTCAAGGTCTGTTGGTGTGGGAGGGAGTGAAGGAGGGAGAGAGGGAGGAAGAGAGGGAGTAAAGAGTAGGAGGCTGTACGTGGAAGGAGGGGAGGGAGGGTGTGAGGTTGCGAGGGAGTTGAAGTGAAGGTTAAAACAGGAGAGAGAGAGAAAATGAGGTAGAAAAGCAATGTGTGTGGGGGGGGAGATTGACGTGGTGATGGGAAGGTCGTAAAGAGGAGGAGGAAGAGAAGAGAAAGAGGAGGAGGAGAAAGAGGATATGGGTGGGTGGGTGGTAGTGGAGGAGAAAAGGTGAAGATGGAGAGAGGTTGAGTGAGGGAAATAGAAGGGAAAGAGAGAAATGGCTGGAAAGAGAAAGAGAGAGAGAGAGAGAGAGAGAGAGAGAGAGAGAGAGAGAGAGAGAGAGAGAGAGAGAGAGAGAGAGAGAGAGAGAGAGAGAGAGAGAGAGAGAGAGAGAGAGAGAGAGAGAGGTGATGATTGAAGGGCAGCAGGTTAATGAGATAAGAAGTGTGTTTCCAAGCCAGGTAAAGCAACAAGGTAACAACAAAAGGGAAACATTAAGAACAAGTTACTGAAGCAAATTAATGTTTACTTCCCTTCTGAATAACAGTGTGTGTGTGTGTGTGTGTGTGTGTGTGTGTGTGTGTGTGTGTGTGTGTGTGTGTGTGTGTGTGTGTGTGTGTGTGTGTGTGTGTGTTCCTCCTCCTCCTCTTTCTCATCCTCTTCCTCCTCCTCCTCCTCCTCCTCCTTTTTATTCTATCTTCCTTTCTTTCTATATTCTACGTAGTTTTTTTTTAATATTTTCTATCTTTTTCTGTTTTTTTTTCGTATTTTTATTTTGGTTCTATTGTATTTTAGTTATTTTTGGTTTCTTTTTTTGTTGTTGTTGATATTGTTATCTTTTTCTCTTTCTTTCTTTCTTCCTTTTGTTTCTCATTGATCTTGTTGCAGGAGAATAGATAGGATAGGATCTCTCTCTCTCTCTCTCTCTCTCTCTCTCTCTCTCTCTCTCTCTCTCTCTCTCTCTCTCTCTCTCTCTCTCTCTCTCTCTCTCTCTCTCTCTCTCTCTCTCTCTCTCTCTCTCTCTCTCTCTCGTCTTTCCATCTTTTTCTCCTCCTTCAATTATCTTCACTTCCTCATTTTATCTGTTCCTCCTTTCCTTATCTTTTGTTTCATTAATTTCCTTCTTTTCTTCTTCGTTCTATCTCTTCACTTTCTTCCATTATTTTTATCTTCTCTCTTTAATCCTTTCCTCCTTATCTTTTTTATTTCGTCTTCTTACTTCTACTAATATCCTCATTATTTTCATTTTTTTTCTCTTATTCTCGTTTGCTCTTTCTTCCTATTCTTTATCATCCTTTCTCTCTTCTCTCATTCTACGTTGACAATTAATAGGTTATGAGAGGCTTGTTTTTCCCTTAATTTGCATGTCATTTAGTTCACGTTGTTAATGAAGACGATTCTGAGGTGATTAACTTTATCATCATTATTATTCTAAGTGACCTTCCTTGACCTTTAATTATCGTATATTCTATTGGTTGTTTTTTGATAAGACTTTTTTTCTATTATCAACAAATTTCTGGAATATTTTGGAAAGGCAATGTGTATAAGTATTTTCTATTTGCTCTTCTATTATTGTCGTCTTTGTTTTTATCAGATTCTTTCTCTTTATATATGTTGTGATAATGATGATGTAACAGGTGCATATATATATATATTTGCTTTGAAATTATTACTATGTGTGCGCCCCAAAGGTAAGGGAAATATATTATAATTATCGATAAAGGCGATGTATATATGCGACAGACACTAACGCTATCCTCTCCTATTTTGAATATTCGTATGTCTATATATTTAATGCAAGAGTTCATTGGTTTATATTTCCATTTCTTTCATACATTCTAAAAACTTTGGAATAGACCATTTTCACACCTTTCTAAAATTCATACCAAAGGTTTTAATGTTTCCAAAAATTCGTATTGATTCTGACATGTTAAACTCTCTCCCTTCTTTTCACTATAAAAAAACCAACCCAACCTAACCTAACCACATTACTACAGGAATTCGTATGTGTCAATATACAACCTTTCCTTAACACCTTTCTCCCCGTTGCAGGCGCTTCGAGAGGTCATTCCACACGTTAAGAGGGAGAGGAAGCTGTCTAAGATTGAAACACTCACACTCGCTAAGAACTACATCATGGCGCTTACTAACGTGGTCTGCGAGATGCGAGGCGAGGACAAGCCTTACCAACTCTTCCCTGATAAATCCCAAGATACTGAAGGCTCCTCCCCCTCCAGTACCTGCCTACCCGAGGACTCCCCATTAACTACTGATACTAATGACAACACCACATCATCATCATCCTCCTCCACCTCCTCCTCCAATGATGACTCTACTACTACTACTACCACTACTACTACTACTACGACCACTACGACCTCCACGCCCACTACGACCTCCACACCTGATGTGGATAATAATAACGTGATTCATAAAGAGGCTGAGTTGTGTTGAGGGTCAGCTCGGCACAAGACGCCTGTTTGTGCCGCTGTGACTGAGATAATTAATGACCTACTACTACCGTAACGTCAACAATATCCTGATGTTGGTGTCCTTTGCTATCTTCTTGTTTTTGTTCTTGTTCTTTTTGTTTTTGTTCTTCTTCAGTGTCGCCGTCAGTCATTGAGTTCTGTTAAGGTGAAATTTAGTTGGTTTTGTTTTTTCTCTTTTTCGAAGTGAAGATGTGAGTTATTTATGTACTATTGAAAGATGAAAACACGTCTGTCATTATCAGTTATTATTATTATTATTATTATTATTATTATTATTATTCGCCTCATCTTCAATCTCGTTTTCTTTTTGGTCTTCATTGCATTTCATTGTTATTATAATTACATCACCATAGATTGTCACGTTGATCATCGTTTATGAATGCCTTGTCATCATTATTATCATCATCATCATTATGAACTCCATAACCATCACCATCACCATCATCACAATCACCACCATCACCATCATCATCACCATCATCACCACTACTGTCCTAGTCACCATCACCATACACAGTAATTGATAAGAACACCATCACTGCAGGTAATAGTGTGTACTGTTCATCATCATCATCATCATCATCATCATCATCACCGTACCTATCTCGGCCACTAACACGGAAAAATAACATGCAATGGAGAGAGAGAGAGAAAAAACAAAAGGAAAATAGGAAAATAAGAAAAAAAGCGGAAAATAATTAAAATTTCCCCTTATACGTTTTCTCGAAGTGATGAAAAAAATAAACACAAAAAATTGACTGCATCTTGTGGCATTCAATCCTGTTCTCCCTCCTCCTTACACTCGTTTCTCAGGCAAATGACTGAGGAGGAGGAGGAGGAGGAGGAGGAAACGATAAGAAGTGTGTGTCAGGGACGTTAGATTATAAGTAAGATGTTCTAAAGTGACGTTACTATAAAGGTTTTGAATCCTATATAAACCCCAGAACATTACTGATCCTCCTTGGCCCTTATAG
>JAPQNM010000008.1:14153356-14233356 GCA_029783475.1 Metacarcinus magister | reverse complement strand
ATCTCCTTTTTTACTTTTCAAAACTAGACTAAAAAAATAAATTTCATATCAAAACGATAGTAATTATTTGCCAAAACGTAAAAATATTCATAAAACTTCACTATTTTCCTAGTCCACCGCTGTTTCTTTCCTTCGTCAGCTCCTGGCGCTCTAGTCTCACCGTCAGGAGGGAGGGAGAGGACACCACCTGCTTATTGCTTCCATTACCTGCCGGAGATGACGTCCTCCCTCCCCTTCCCTCCCTCCACTCCTTCAGGTTTGCGCCAGGAAACTATATTTTTACACATGTTGGCTCGAAGGTTGCAGTTGAAGCGTTGCAAAAGTTTGAAACACGTCGTTGATAGCCTGTCACGGTACATAACCTGACGAGGCTTCACGTCTCCTCGGAACTAATCCCTACAAGAAAACATGTAACAGTTGTACAGGTTGTTGCAATACTACGTGACTCCACATCACCACATCCAATCTACTTTGTTCACACCACACAATACAAACGTGATATGTTGTATACGATTCACTAAATGACGTTGCATAATAGTATAAAAGACAAAGACAAGTGTTGGGTGAGTCCCTCGAGACACGCTCACACCGTTTTAATGCTTCGTCACGACACGGCGGCAGAGACGATGATGTTTAGTTACACCACAGCAGCAGAGGCAGACACTGTTGCCTTACACGTCCTTCCTCAGTGCCTCGTCAGTGAAAGGGTCATGAAACGAGACCTAAGAACGCTACTGAAGCAGATTCGTGAGACACAACGAGTGAATCTTACAAGCTCAAGTGGCAATACGATAGTTACAGTGCTTGCCGTGGTCGCTGCCTCGGCCTCGTCACACCTCAACACCACCTCAAGACTGGGCATGAACCTTGGTGTGGCAAGTGAGTTACTATAAGATGATGTGAAGGCTTTTGTATTCGTAAGATCCACAAAAAAACACCTTGATTCTTTCCCAATATCATCTTGTCTCCAGCTACAATAAAAAAAGATAAAGACATTGCATCAATAATTCAAACGAAATAATGAGACGATTTAAACATCAATGAAATAATGCTCACAACTTCATTCACAAGGTACTGGTGACGTAATGCACACCTGATAGGTAAGGAAACACGTACCTGTAGAGAGGAACTTGCGTCCTAGCACACCCGTTCTGTATAGTTATTTATCAATGAGTATCGTTTCACACATATGTATGTTTAAAAGCAAGTCACCAAACACACGCTGACATCCTGGTCATATGTTAGTCCTTATAGAGTTACGTTTTCTTATTCACATTCGGCAACCTCCTGGCAAAGAAAATAGGCTTCTGTTAGGGGAGACCAATCTGTGTTTACTACACAATGCTGGACACCGTTGCAGCTGAGGAAATATGGAATGTGTCTCCATAAAAGTAGACACAATCAACACTGTTATCTTCTTTGTATATTCGTAGGCGTAGCAGGCTCCCGGGGGTGGACGTGAGGCGGGAGGAGAGCGACTCGGGAGGGAGCAAGGAGCCCAGAAATGTCTGCAGAGGATGATGAGTCGACGCCGCTTCTGGCCAGCTCCTCGAATCCTCCGCCACCCAAAAAATCAGCCATCTCCCGCGTGTTATCCCTGATGACGGTTGAGCCTGCACTCTTCCTGCAGGCGGTGGCGTATGGCGTGAACGAGAACCTGCTCATCAACCTGACGGTGGACAAGCTGTGTTCCGTCCACTTCGAGTTTGATGCAGAAACTTGTCTTAACCTGGACGCCGGGAACCACACCATTGAACAGGACCAGGTGCAGCGTCTGGCCACCACCTACAACATATACATTCAATGGATGGAGAACGTGCCCGCTATCTTCGGTAATATCCTCCTCGGGTACTTGGGAGACGCCCGTGGCCGCCGCCTGCCTGTCCTCCTCACCTTCACCGGATATATGCTGATGGCTTTGTGTTACCTGGCCACAGCTTACTGGTGGTGGCTGCCGGTGTCATTACTCTACCTGTCCGTGCTGCCGGTGGGGCTGGTGGGCGGCTACATCGGAGTCTCCAACACCATCAACGCCTATCTGAGTGCCTCGACGGGGATGAGGTCACGCACCACCTTCCTCTCCACCGTGGAGTGGATTAAGTACACCGCACATCCACTGGGGATCTACGTGTCGTCCTTGCTGTACACACGCGGCAGCTATGTGTTGGCTTACAGCTTCTACGGGCTGCTCATGGTGGTGGCCGTGCTGTACCTGCTGCTGTGTGTGGGGGAGCCGCCGCCTGCCATCATTGAGGCGGGCGGCTCTGTGTCTTCCCTTAGCAGCGACACTAATGAGGGTATGACGGCTCACCTACAACGAACATTCGCAGTCCCCATGACATTCCGAAGCAGCGGCCGTTCCGGGGTGATCGTGGCGGCCTACACGGTGGTGCTGCTGCTGTGGGTGTTCACGAGAGGTAAGTGGATGGATCATGCACGTTCACCTTATCAAATATATCACTGTCACTTTCGTTGTTTAGTTTGTGTTAACTGTATTCATGCATCAAAAACCAACCATTTGCTTACTTCTCCTTCACGCCGGCAGGAACGAAAGACCAATACCTCTTGTATGAGCGGAAGGAGTTTGGGTGGAAGCTGGTGCAGTACACATACTGGATACTGTGTAACTACATCATGATGGCCATTGGTAAGACACGTAATGATGTGTTTGCTCTTCAAGTACTCTCAAATCATCCTCCTTTCAATCAATGTTACACACGAGTAGTAATTGTCAACCCAAACACCTCATATTCCCTTTTCTAACCACCAATTCTTGAAATCAAAGTAAAAACTGCTCCAATTACATCCTGGTGAGTGACAGTAACACTCCTCTGCCGTCTCTTCTCCCGCTTGTGTCCAGGACTCCTGCTGGTGATGCCGGCCTGCAGCTACTACTGGCGGGTGCAGGACGCCATTCTGGGCTTAGTCGGAGGCGTGTCCATGGTGTTGTTCTACTTCGTGTTGGGCGCCGCACCGCAAGCCTGGCTCCTTTACGTGGGTGAGGTGGCAGTGCACGCAACGACACACACGCAACGACACAGCGGGGCGTTGCAGGGGCGCTACACAACTGTCAATATTTACTCTCATGATCATAACTCTGGTTCAAATTGTTTTTCTCTCTCCTCCTTTGGTGTGCAGCTTCCGCGGTGACCTTGTGTAGTGCCATCCCCTTGGTGACCTCACGCGGTGCCATCTCCAAGTTAGTGCCAACGACAGCCTTAGGAGCCACGTTCGCCTTCCTCGCCCTTGTGGAGTGCTTCGTGCAGCTAGTGGCGCCACCCCTCTACACCCTCATTTACAACCTGACCCTCGACACCTTCCCAGGGACGCTGTACCTGGTGATGGCTGGCGCGGGGGTGATAGTGTGTTGCATCCATGTGTGAGTTGACTTCAAGGTGTCCCGTGTCCCTCATGTCATGCTGACTATACACACTCTTCCCTCCTTCCCCTGCCCCTTCTCTCTTTCCTGACATTCTAATCTCCTCTGTTGCGTGTGATGGGTGCTTACCAAAACATATATAAAAAAAATCTTCATTATATAACGTAATGTACACTAAGTGGCAATGATACATAAGAAAAAGACTCCCCACAAAATCCCCACAATGGAGGAATCTTTGCTTTCCTTTACGTGACTGTTCTACTAACATTGTCTTCCTTCCACAGTTGGCTCCTGACCGCACTAAGATGAACACCACATTAGCAGAAGGTAATCAACGAGTGTTCTGCATCTCCACCACCATCATCACCACCACCAGCAGAACTAAGATGGTGATGCACTAGCTTCTCTCCTATACACACACACACACACACACACACACACACACACACACACACACACACATGGGTTTGCTACTACCATTGCATAATTAAATATAAATCACTGAATAACTATGAACAATTAATAATATAAGAACGATAATCTGTACACAACAATGCAATACCAATCAATACAAGAATAAATATCCACCATATCTAACGTGTCTCCTTCCTTATCCACGTCTAAAATTAAGCCAAAAAACATGAAATAACTAAAAGCAAAACCAACACCAACACAACAGACCCAAAAACCACAACAATACAAAATCATAAACAAAAACCATAAATCTAATAGGACTCAACTTGACCCCAAAAAGTAGAACAAAAAGAGCTACACCTATAGAAGTACCAGTAGCAGCAGAAGTAGCAGCAGTAGTAGCAGAAGGAGGTAAGGTTAGGTTAGGTTAGGTTAGGATCACGATGCAATGAATATGATAAAAGACATCAACTCATCATTAATAATTTATGATAGCAATACCAATTTCCTGTATGCGGGGCTGTAGGCGGGGCGGAGGCGGTGGGTGGGGTGGGGCGGGGCGGGGTGGAGGGCAGGGTACAATGTAGTGGATTTACGACCACACCTGTCTGTCATGCATTGAACGGGGCGTCTGAGCACGGTGTACGGATTAATAGTGGCACCTGTGGCACTCAATAATGATATATATTTAGAGAGAGTAACAAAAGAAGAGGATAGAGAAAGGAATGGTAGAACACGTAGGAGGAGGGAGAAAGAGGAAACGAAGAAGAAAAATACGAAGAAGGAATGGAGGACGAGGAAGAAGAAGACCAAGGAAGGGATAATGATAATAATTTCGAGGAAAATGATAATGATGATGATAAAGTTAATTGAAAGGGTGAGAGAAAATTAGAATAAAGAGTTGATGAGTAGGAGAAAGCGAGGAAAAGAACCCTAAATGAGAGAGAGAGAGAGAGAGAGAGAGAGAGAGAGAGAGAGAGAGAGAGAGAGAGAGAGAGAGAGAGAGAGAGAGAGAGAGAGAGAGAGAGAGAGAGAGAGAGAGAGAGATAGGAGGGTTTATGATAACAACAAAGAAAAACAAACTACACATAACAATGATAAAGGGAAGATATTAATGATACAGTAAGGGTGTGATTCTATCTCTCTCTCTCTCTCTCTCTCTCTCTCTCTCTCTCTCTCTCTCTCTCTCTCTCTCTCTCTCTCTCTCTCTCTCTCACAGCAATTAAGGATAACAAGGCGATTCCGAACACATATAAATACGAAAATATACGAAAATATAAGAAAATATACACTTTTTTTCCGATGCTGAATCTCGATCTTGTATGAATTATGGGAAAAAAAATATTAATAAGGAAATAGAAAAAAAAAATTGGATGCAATATAATAGTTTGTGAAAATAATATAATAGTAAGACTGAATTAGGATTTAGTATTCATAAGTAATGTTTAACGATTTAACGAGGTGATTACAACGCTACACACACGCACACGCACATGCACACACACACATCCACGCACACACACACATATCCAAATATCTATGTTAGTCTCCCTTATACCCAGCTTCCCACGCCATCTTAAGAACACTCCACCTTGCCAGCTAGTCTCCTCCTCCTCCTCCTCCTCCTCCTCCTCCTCCTCCTCCTCCTCACAATATTAAATGGTCCACTTTATCTTCATTTACTGAGTTTGAACGCTGAGTTAATCTTGATTTGCATGAACCCGATAAGAATGATAAAAAACTGGACCTAATTCTTCTCATCGGTTTTTATTGGTTTTTTGATATATTTTTTTTAGATAAACAGTAATCCATTTGTTGAGTTGTGTTTAAAAAGGTTGTTGTTGTATTTGTGATTAATACAATGATTCTTAATGAGTATGTGTTATTCATGTTGTATTTCTTTTTTTTTATCGATAAATCATCAATATTAGCAGTGGCCTTCAAGTTTTTGTTCTCGCTAAAAGTTCAAGCTTAAAAGTTCTCGCTAAAATTGTACGTTTTAAAATGTTCGCTATAAGTTTTCTGTAAAAGTTCATTCAAAAAGTTCTCGCTAAAGTTCTTTCCTTTTATATTTTCTTCCTTTCATACAGCTAAGGACTCAATCACTTAAATATGAAGTATTTTATTATTTTACGTTTGGCCACTAACCTTGAGGGCACACACGCACACGCACACACACACACACACACACACACACACACACACACATACACACACACACACCTCACACCTAATCACAAGCCCCTGAGTCACTTTATGGCATCAAACGTAACACTAATGACTCGTTACCTCCACCACCACCTCTCCACCACCACTGTCTACCTTCATCACTACCACAAACACCACTAAGACAACCAACACCACCACCACCACCACCACCACTACCACCACCACTAGTATCGTCTCTATCTAATGTAAGAAAGGAGGAAGAAAAACGAATTATTGTAGGAAGAAGGAAGGTAGTAGACGCAACGTAAAAGAAGAAGGGAAGAAGAGAAGAGAAGAAAGGAGGGAAAGAAAACGGGGTGTGTGATAAGTTGCTTCGCCCCCCCAAAACACTCCCAAAAAGAGGCGGCTGTTCAGTACGGGTGTTACATTTTTCACCCTCACTCGGCGCCATTAGGTCAAACGGCCCCCGAGGCTTGTAATCCCTAATCGATGGCTTACCAATAACGACTCTCCTCCTCCCCTCACGCCCCACGAACAGGGAAATGGATGTTCGGTGTCTAAGGAGGGAGAGCGGGTACGGAGAGTGTATAATAATAATAATGATGAAGAAAAAACCCATTATGTAGTGAGGGAAAGTGATATTATAAATTGACTATGTACTGTTGTTGTTGTTGTTGTTGTTTTTACCTTGTGGAATGTGGGTCTAAAGGTTGTTTTTGATCTTTTATTTGTTTATATGTTTACAAGTTAGATGAATGACTGATTAAATAGACGGTTTTATATTTATATATATTTTTTTTTTTACGAGCGTTGAAATAAATAACTTAACTTGCGATTTACGGTAACAAATAACAACAATTTTCTATATAATTCATCGTATTTTTGTTATTTATCTCCCATTTCTAGATAATATTTCCATTGACTTAAGAAATATCATAGTTTCCCATAGATAACTCCAGTTCTCCTTCCCTTTCAAGTGTTGTAGTATTGCATTAAAACAAGTCAGGCATCAACCAATCCACCAATCACACGTCAGGCTTCACACGACTAGCCAATCACGTGCCAGGATGAAACATAAGTGAGGGAAGGACGTGAGGTGACGACGACAGGTGAGGGTAGACAAGTGTGATTAGACAGGTGAGTTTAGACAGGTGTAATTAAACCACCTACTACTACAATCTCATCACCAACATCATCACCACTATGACTTTTTATAAACACACTAAATATTCTCTTCACAATTCCTTTTAACTCTCTATAAAGACAAATACATTATGCTCGAGTGTGTTTATGATCCTTTCAACAGGTAATCTAATCCTCTTCTCTTGTCCAGGTGTAAAAATATAAACTCTTTCCATGATCCCCTCTTCCTCTTCCTCTTCTTCCTCCTCCTCCTCCTCCTCCTCCTCCTGCCTCACCTTCCTATCTTCATCTTCTTTTTCCTTCTCCTCCTCCTCCTCTTCCATTAATCACAAGAGGCAGTAACTAATATATTACTACTACTATTTGAGAGAGAGAAAAAAAGAAGGGAGATATAGATAGAGAGAGAACAATAAGACAATTCTTTTGACGATAACATTCACTCTTTTTCGGCGGAGGGTGTGTCCGTGAGAGAACAAAAGCTAGGAAAAAAAAAAAAATTGGATGAAAAAAGGAAAAAAAAACCGGAAGAGGAAACAGAAGGTGGGGAAAAAAACTGCCAAAAATAAAAAAATAGAAATACGGTGAAAGTGAAGGGAAAATGATGAAAGGAAGAGGGTTGGAAAAACTATAAGTGGATAAATGTGAGTTGAAAGGATGTCTAGGCTGGGTCAGGTAACAGTTTTGGGCGTGTTAAGTGAGTTAGCTTAGGCAACAAGAGTCAACATTGCATAGATGACTACAGGCGAGGATTCCCAGTCTATTTTTATATATTTTTTTTATTCCTGTGTTCCTGTTTCCCTAAATTTTTTTCTTCTTCTATTTCTAGCTTTTATCTGGCTGTGTGTGTGTGTGTACACGTGTGTGTGTGTATGTGTGTGTGGAAGGTATGTATGTATGTGTAGGTATGTATGGATGGATGTATGCTTCTATTCTCTCTCTATCTCTCTATTGTATTAGTTAGAACATCAATAATAATAAAGAAAAAACTAAATGATTATCAAAAAAGTTAATTCCACATAAAATGATTAAAAATATCATGAAAAAAATACAAAAGCATCACCAGCAAGAAAGAAAAAGAAAAAAAATACATAGAAAGCACCAAAAGAAATAGAGAAAACAGAAAAGAAAAAGAAGGGAGAAGGAAAGGCAGAAGAAGAAGAAGAATAAAAGAAGAATAAAATAGAAGGAAGACAAAATAAAAGAAAGAAGAAAACAACAACAACATGACACACACACAAACAAACACGCACAAAAAAAAAAAACTGAAAGAAAACACAAGGAATTTACGTTCTGACTGAAACTTATCTCTTTCCACAGCGACGAAGGAAATATAGAGAGAGGGAGAGAGAGAGAGAGGGTGAAAAAGGGAGGGAGAGAGAGAGGGAGGGGGAGAGGACGGATAAGGGAGGGGAAGGAGGGAAGGGGTGAGAGTTACGAAAAAGAAGGTTAGGGACACAAGGATGGGGTGAGGGGAGAGGAGAGAGGGGAGAGAGGGGAGAGAGGGGAGAGGGGTGAAAGGGGGTGTGTGTGAGGTAACTGTTCCTATCCATCCCTCTTTATCGTGCCGTGAGAGAGAGAGAGAGAGAGAGAGAGAGAGAGAGAGAGAGAGAGAGAGAGAGAGAGAGAGAGAGAGAGAGAGAGAGAGAGAGAGAAGAGTGGGTGAATAGATACATAAAATAGGATTGAATTAAGTGAAAACAACTGTGGAAAAAAAGAAAAAAAAGTCATAATACAAAGTTGGAAGAAAAAAAGGACACAAGGAAAGAAAGTACTAGAGGGAAAAAAAGGACTCAAAGGGGAAAAAACTCTGGGGAAAAAACTCCTAGCTATAAATGAGTCCGTAATTCTCCCAAGGCGCCTCATTGCCTTAAAAAAAATGTTGCAAATAAATCACAGGAAATATTGTAGCCTCAGATTTTTCCCACAATGAGAGTGTTGAAGGATCGGCGGGTCTCACGGAAGAGGTGGTGGTGGTGGTGGTGGTGGTGGTGGTGGTGGTGGTGGTGGTGGTGGTGGTGGTGGTGGTGGTGGGGGTGGTGGTGGGGGTGGTGGTGGTGGTGGTGGTGGTGGTGGTGGTGGTGGTGGTGGTGGTGGTGGGGGTGGTGGTGGTGGTGGTGGTGGTGGTATGCAATGGTTGTATATTAACCCATTCAGTCCTTGCGGCACATCGTATGTGCCAGCAGCGTCTTACTCTCCTGTGTTTGCGGCACGACGTCTGTGACAAGATCTTTATATCATTCCCATGCATATACATATGATGTATAGGCCAGTGAAAAAACTTTTATCATTATTTACAAATTTCTATTGTCTTATGTATCAGAATTACCGTTCTTATGAGTATTTTTGTGATATTCAATAGATAATTTTACGGTACGATAACTGCGGTTTGGCAACACCTCCGGCAGCAATATATAACCGTCACTCCGTCGACCGTCAGCGACGGGCTCTTCTAGCTAGCATTAGATATTGGATATTGAAAATATTGGAAATATTGGAAATATCATTGCAGCATCTGATACACCTAATTAAACTGTACAACTGTCATTATGAATATTTGTTTTATGACTAATAATTACGCAGTAAAATGAAACTTAATATTTATAAAACAACATGAATTTCCTCCTCCTTTTCCAGAAAGCTATTAGAGATATTGGGAATATCATTGATGCATCTGATATACCTAATTAAACTGTACAACTGTCATTATGAATATTTGTTCTATGACTAATAATTACGCAGTAAAATAAAACTTTATATTTATATAAAAACATGATTTTCCTCCTAATTTTCTCGAAAGCTATTAGAGATATTGGAAATATCATTACAGCGTCTGATACACCTAATTAAACTGTAAAACTGTCATAATGAATATTTGTTCTATGACTATTAATTACTCAGTAAAATGAAACTTAATATTTCTATATAAACATAACTTTTCTCCTCATTTTCACGAAAGCTATTAGAGATATTGGAAACATCATTGCAGCATCTGATACACCTAAATAAACTGTATAACTGATATTATGAATATTTGTTCTATGGCTAATAATTAGGCAGTAAAATGAAACTTAATATTTATATAAAAACATGACTTTCCTCCTCATTTTCTCGAAAGCTATTAGAGATATTGGAAATATCATTGCAGCATCTGATACACATAATTAAACTGTACAACTCTCATTATGAATATTTATTCTATGACTAATAATTACGCAGTAAAATGAAACTTAATATTTATATAAAAACATGATTTTCCTCATTTTCTCGAAAGCTATTAGAGATATTAGAAATATCACTGCAGCATTTGATAGACCTAATTAAACTGTAAAACTGACATTATGAATATTTGTTCTATGACTAATAATTACGCAGTAAAATAAAACCGTATTTTTATATAAAAACATGATTTTACTCGTCATTTTCTCGAAAGCTATTAGAGATATTGAAAATATAATTGCAGCATCTGATAGACCTAATTAAACTGTACAACTGATATTATGAATATTTGTTCTATGAATAATAATTACGCAGTAAAATGACTTAATATTTATATAAAAACATGAATTTCCTCCTCATTTTCTCGAAAGCTATTAGAGATATTGGAAATATAATTGCAGCATCTGATGGACCTAATTAAACTGTACAACTGATATTATGAATATTTGTTCTATGACTAATAATTACGCAGTAAAATGAAACTTAATTTTTATATAAAAACATGACTTTCCTCCTCATTTTCTCGAAAGCTATTAGAGATATTGGAAATATAGTTGCAGCAACCGATAGACCTAATTAAACTCTACAACTGATATTATGAATATTTTTTCTATGACTAATAATTACGCAGTAAAATGAAACTTAATATTTATATAAAAACATGACTTTCCTCCTCATTTTCTCGAAAGCTATTAGAGATATTGGAAATATCTTTGCAGCATCTGATAGACCTGATTAAAATCTATTACTGTCATTATGAATATTTTCACTAGTACTAATAAATAGTGAATTTTACTTTTTTTTAAATTACTTTCTTCCTCGTTTTCTCGAAAGCTATTAGAGATATTGGAAATATTATTGCATCATCTGATACAACTAATTCAACTGTACAACTGATATTATGAATATTTGTTCTATGACTAATAATTACGCAGCAAAATAAAACCGTATTTTTATATAAAAACATGATTTTCCTCGTCATTTTCTCGAAAGCTATTAGAGATATTGGAAATATAATTGCAGCATGTGATAGACCTAATTAAACTGTACAACTGATATTATGAATATTTGTTCTATGACTAATAATTACGCAGTAAAATGAAACTTAATATTTTTATAAAAACATGACTTTCCTCCTCATTTTCTCGAAAGCTATTAGAGATATTGGAAATATCATTGCAGCATCTGATAGACCTAATTAAACTGTACCACTGATATTATGAATATTTGTTCTATGACTAATAATTACGCAGTAAAATGAAGCTTAATATTTATATAAAAACATGACTTTCCTCCTCATTTTCTCAAAAGCTATTAGAGATATTGGAAATATCATTGCAGCATCTGATAGACCTAATTAAACTCTACAACTTATATTATGAATATTTGTTCTATGACTAATAATTACGCAGTAAAATGAAACTAAATATTTATATAAAAACAAGAATTTCCTCCTCATTTTCTCGAACGCCATTAGAGATATTGGAAATATCATTGCAGCATCTGATAGACCTGATTAAAATCTATTACTGTCATTATGAATATTTTCACTAGTACTAATAAATAGTGAATTTTACTTTTTTAAAAATTACTTTCTTCCTCGTTTTCTCGAAAACTATTAGAGATATTGGAAATATCATTGCATCATCTAATACAACTAATTCAACTGTACAACTGATATTATGAATATTTGTTCTATGACTAATAATTACGCAGTAAAATAAAACCGTATTTTTATATAAAAACATGATTTTCTTCGTCATTTTCTCGAAAGCTATTAGAGATATTGGAAATATAATTGCAGCATCTGATAGACCTAATTAAACTGTACAACTGATATTATGAATATTTGTTCTATGACTAATAATTACGCAGTAAAATGAAATTTAATATTTTTATAAAAACATGACTTTCCTCCTCATTTTCTCGAAAGCTATTAGAGATAATGGAAATATCATTGCAGCTTCTGATAGACCTAATTAAACTGTACCACTGATATTATGAATATTTGTTCTATGACTAATAATTACGCAGTAAAATGAAACTTAATATTTATATAAAAAATTTACTTTCCTCCTCATTTTCTCGGAAGCTATTAGAGATATTGGAAATATCATATCAGCATCTGATAGACCTGATTAAAATCTACTACTGTCATTATGAATATTTTCACTAGTACTAATAAATACTGAATTTTACTTTTTTTAAAATTATTTTCTTCCTCGTTTTCTCGAAAGCTATTACAGATATTGGAAATATCATTGCATCATCTGATACAACTAATTCAACTGTACAACTGATATTATGAATATTTGTTCTATGACTAATAATTACGCAGTAAAATAAAACCGTATTTTTATATAAAAACATGATTTTTCTCGTCATTTTCTCGAAAGCTATTAGAGATATTGGAAATATAATTGCAGCATCTGATAGACCTAATTAAACTGTACAACTCTCATTATGAATATTTGTTCTATGACTAATAATTACGCAGTAAAATGAAGCTTAATATTTATATAAAAACATGATTTTCTTCCTCATTTTTTAGAAAGCTATAAAAGATATTGGAAATATAATTGCAGCATCTGATAGACCTAATTAAACTCTACAACTGATATTATGAATATTTGTTCTATGACTAATAATTACGCAGTAAAATGAAACTTAATATTTATATAAAACATGATTTTCCTCCTCATTTTCTCGAAAGCTATTAGAGATATTGGAAATATCATTGCAGCATCTGATAGTCCTGATTAAAATCTATTACTGTCATTATGAATATTTTCACTAGTACTAATAAATAGTGAATTTTACTTTTTTTAAAATTAATTTATTCCTCATTTTCTCGAAAGCTATTAGAGATATTGGAAATATCATTGCATCATCTAATACAACTAATTCAACTGTACAACTGATATTATGAATATTTGTTCTCTGACTAATAATTACGCAGTAAAATAAAACCGTATTTTTATATAAAAACATGATTTTCCTCGTCATTTTCTCGAAAGCTATTAGAGATATTGGAAATATAATTGCAGCATCTGATAGACCTAATTAAACTGTACAACTGATATTATGAATATTTGTTCTATGACTAATAATTATGCAGTAAAATGAAACTTAATATTTATATAAAAACATGACTTTCCTCCTCATTTTCTCGAAAGCTATTAGAGATATTGGAAATATAATTGCAGCATGTGATAAACCTAATTAAACTGTACAACTGATATTATGAATATTTGTTCTATGACTAATAATTACGCAGTAAAATGAAACTTAATATTTTTATAAAAACATAACTTTCCTCCTCATTTTCTCGAAAGCTATTAGAGATATTGGAAATATCATTGCAGCATCTGATAAACCTAATTAAACTGTACCACTGATATTATGAATATTTGTTCTATGACTAATAATTACGCAGTAAAATGAAACTTAATATTTATATAAAAACATGAATTTCCTCCTCATTTTCTCGGAAGCTATTAGAGTTATTGGAAATATCATTTCAGCATCTGATAGACCTGATGAAAATCTACTACTGTCATTATGAATATTTTCACTAGTACTAATAAATACTGAATTTTACTTTTTTTTAAATTACTTTCTTCCTCGTTTTCTCGAAAGCTATTAGAGATATTGGAAATATCATTGCATCATCTGATACAACTAATTCAACTGTACAACTAATATTATGAATATTTGTTCTATGACTAATAATTACCTAGTAAAAAAAACCCGTATTTTTATATAAAAACATAATTTTCCTCGTCATTTTCTCGAAAGCTATTAGAGATATTGGAAATATAATTGCAGCATCTGATAGACCTAATTAAACTGTACAACTCTCATTATGAATATTTGTTCTATGACTAATAATTACGCAGTAAAATGAAACTTAATATTTATATAAAAACATGACTTTCCTCCTCATTTTCTCGAAAGCTATTAGAGATTTTGGAAATATAGTTGCAGCATCTGATAGACCTAATTAAACTCTACAACTTATATTATGAATATTTGTTCTATGACTAATAATTACGCAGTAAAATGAAACTTAATATTTATATAAAAAATTTACTTTCCTCCTCATTTTCTCGAAAGCTATTAGAGATATTGGAAATATCACTGCAGCATCTGATAGACCTGATTAAAATCTATTACTGTCATTATGAATATTTTCACTAGTACTAATAAATAGTGAATTTTACTTTTTTTAAAATTATTTTCTTCCTCGTTTTCTCGAAAGCTATTAGAGATATTGGAAATATCATTGCATCATCTAATACAACTAATTCAACTGTACAACTGATATTATGAATATTTGTTCTATGACTAATAATTACGCAGTAAAATAAAACCGTATTTTTATATAAAAACATGATTTTCCTCGTCATTTTCTCGAAAGCTATTAGAGATATTGGAAATATAATTGCAGCATGTGATAGACCTAATTAAACTGTACAACTGATATTATGAATATTTGTTCTATGACTAATAATTACGCAGTAAAATGAAACTTAATATTTTTATAAAAACATAACTTTCCTCCTCATTTTCTCGAAAGCTATTAGAGATATTGGAAATATAATTGCAGCATCTGATAGACCTAATTAAACTGTACCACTGATATTATGAATATTTGTTCTATGACTAATAATTACGCAGTAAAATGAAGCTTAATATTTATATAAAAACATGATTTTCCTCCTCATTTTCTCAAAAGCTATTAGAGATATTGGAAATATCATTGCAGCATCTGATAGACCTAATTAAACTCTACAACTTATATTATGAATATTTGTTCTATGACTAATAATTACGCAGTAAAATGAAACTTAATATTTATATAAAAACAAGAATTTCCTCCTCATTTTCTCGAACGCTATTAGAGATATTGGAAATATCATTGCAGCCTCTGATAGACCTGATTAAAATCTATTACTGTCATTATGAATATTTTCACTAGTACTAATAAATAGTGAATTTTACTTTTTTAAAAATTACTTTCTTCCTCGTTTTCTCGAAAACTATTAGAGATATTGGAAATATCATTGCATCATCTAATACAACTAATTCAACTGTACAACTGATATTATGAATATTTGTTCTATGACTAATAATTACGCAGTAAAATAAAACCGTATTTTTATATAAAAACATGATTTTCTTCGTCATTTTCTCGAAAGCTATTAGAGATATTGGAAATATAATTGCAGCATGTGATAGACCTAATTAAACTGTACAACTGATATTATGAATATTTGTTCTATGACTAATAATTATGCAGTAAAATGAAACTTAATATTTATATAAAAACATGACTTTCCTCCTCATTTTCTCGAAAGCTATTAGAGATATTGGAAATATAATTGCAGCATGTGATAGACGTAATTAAACTGTACAACTGATATTATGAATATTTGTTCTATGACTAATAATTACGCAGTAAAATGAAACTTAATATTTATATAAAAACATGACTTTCCTCCTCATTTTCTCGGAAGCTATTAGAGATATTGGAAATATCATATCAGCATCTGATAGACCTGATTAAAGTCTACTACTGTCATTATGAATATTTTCACTAGTACTAATAAATACTGAATTTTACTTTTTTTAAAATTATTTTCTTCCTCGTTTTCTCGAAAGCTATTAGAGATATTGGAAATATCATTGCATCATCTGATACAACTAATTCAACTGTACAACTGATATTATGAATATTTGTTCTATGACTAATAATAACGCAGTAAAATAAAACCGTATTTTTATATAAAAACATGATTTTTCTCGTCATTTTCTCGAAAGCTATTAGAGATATTGGAAATATAATTGCAGCATCTGATAGAACTAATTAAACTGTACAACTCTCATTATGAATATTTGTTCTATGACTAATAATTACGCAGTAAAATGAAGCTTAATATTTATATAAAAACATGATTTTCTTCCTCATTTTTTAGAAAGCTATTAGAGATATTGGAAATATAATTGCAGCATCTGATAGACCTAATTAAACTCTACAACTGATATTATGAATATTTGTTCTATGACTAATAATTACGCAGTAAAATGAAACTTAATATTTATATAAAAACATGACTTTCCTCCTCATTTTCTCGGAAGCTATTAGAGTATTGGAAATATCATTTCAGCATCTGATAGACCTGATGAAAATCTACTACTGTCATTATGAATATTTTCACTAGTACTAATAAATACTGAATTTTACTTTTTTTTAAATTACTTTCTTCCTCGTTTTCTCGAAAGCTATTAGAGATATTGGAAATATCATTGCATCATCTGATACAACTAATTCAACTGTACAACTGATATTATGAATATTTGTTCTATGACTAATAATTACCTAGTAAAAAAAGACCGTATTTTTATATAAAAACATAATTTTCCTCGTCATTTTCTCGAAAGCTATTAGAGATATTGGAAATATAATTGCAGCATCTGATAGACCTAATTAAACTGTACAACTCTCATTATGAATATTTGTTCTATGACTAATAATTACGCAGTAAAATGAAACTTAATATTTATATAAAAACATGATTTTCCTCCTCATTTTCTCGAAAGCTATTAGAGATATTGGAAATATAGTTGCAGCATCTGATAGACCTAATTAAACTCTACAACTGATATTATGAATATTTGTTCTATGACTAATAATTACGCAGTAAAATGAAACTTAATATTTATATAAAAACATGACTTTCCTCCTCATTTTCTCGGAAGCTATTAGAGATATTGGAAATATCATTGCAGCATCTGATAGACCTAATTAAACTGTACCACTGATATTATGAATATTTGTTCTATGACTAATAATTACGCAGTAAAATGAAACTTAATATTTATATAAAAACATGACTTTCCTCCTCATTTTCTCGGAAGCTATTAGAGATATTGGAAATATCATTGCAGCATCTGATAGACCTAATTAAACTCTACAACTGATATTATGAATATTTGTTCTATGACTAATAATTACGCAGTAAAATGAAACTTAATATTTATATAAAAACAAGACTTTCCTCCTCATTTTCTCGAACGCTATTAGAGATATTGGAAATATCATTGCAGCATCTGATAGACCTGATTAAAATCTATTACTGTCATTATGAATATTTTCACTAGTACTAATAAATAGTGAATTTTACTTTTTTAAAAATTACTTTCTTCCTCGTTTTCTCGAAAGCTGTTAGAGATATTGGAAATATCATTGCATCATCTAATACAACTAATTCAACTTTACAACTGATATTATGAATATTTGTTCTATGACTAATAATTACGCAGGAAAATAAAACCGTATTTTTATATAAAAACATGATTTTCCTCGTCATTTTCTCGAAAGCTATTAGAGATATTGGAAATATAATTGCAGCATCTGATAGACCTAATTAAACTGTACAACTGATATTATGAATATTTGTTCTATGACTAATAATTATGCAGTAAAATGAAACTTAATATTTATATAAAAACATGACTTTCCTCCTCATTTTCTCGAAAGCTATTAGAGATATTGGAAATATAATTGCAGCATCTGATAGACCTAATTAAACTGTACAACTGATATTATGAATATTTGTTCTATGACTAATAATTACGCAGTAAAATAAAACTTATTTTTATATAAAAACATGATTTTCCTCGTCATTTTCTCGAAAGCTATTAGAGATATTGGAAATATAATTGCAGCATGTGATAGACCTAATTAAACTGTACAACTGATATTATGAATATTTGTTCTATGACTAATAATTACGCAGTAAAATGAAACTTAATATTTATATAAAAACATGACTTTCCTCCTCATTTTCTCGAAAGCTATTAGAGATATTGGAAATATCATTGCAGCATCTGATAGACCTGATTAAAGTCTACTACTGTCATTATGAATATTTTCACTAGTACTAATAAATACTGAATTTTACTTTTTTTAAAAATTACTTTTCTTCCTCGTTTTCTCGAAAGCTATTAGAGATATTGGAAATATCATTGCATCATCTGATACAACTAATTCAACTGTACAACTGATATTATGAATATTTGTTCTATGACTAATAATTACGCAGTAAAATAAAACCGTATTTTTATATAAAAACATGATTTTCCTCGTCATTTTCTCGAAAGCTATTAGAGATATTGGAAATATAATTGCAGCATCTGATAGACCTAATTAAACTGTACAACTCTCATTATGAATATTTGTTCTATGACTAATAATTACGCAGTAAAATGAAACTTAATATTTATATAAAAACATGATTTTCTTCCTCATTTTTCTCGAAAGCTATTAGAGATATTGGAAATATAATTGCAGCATCTGATAGACCTAATTAAACTCTACAACTGATATTATGAATATTTGTTCTATGACTAATAATTACGCAGTAAAATGAAACTTAATATTTATATAAAAACATGACTTTCCTCCTCATTTTCTCGGAAGCTATTAGAGTTATTGGAAATATCATTTCAGCATCTGATAGACCTGATGAAAATCTACTACTGTCATTATGAATATTTTCACTAGTACTAATAAATACTGAATTTTACTTTTTTTTAAATTACTTTCTTCCTCGTTTTCTCGAAAGCTATTAGAGATATTGGAAATATCATTGCATCATCTGATACAACTAATTCAACTGTACAACTGATATTATGAATATTTGTTCTATGACTAATAATTACGCTAGTAAAAAAAGACCGTATTTTTATATAAAAACATGATTTTCCTCGTTATTTTCTCGAAAGCTATTAGAGATATTGGAAATATAATTGCAGCATCTGATAGACCTAATTAAACTGTACAACTCTCATTATGAATATTTGTTCTATGACTAATAATTACGCAGTAAAATGAAACTTAATATTTATATAAAAACATGATTTCCTCCTCATTTTCTCGAAAGCTATTAGAGATATTGGAAATATAGTTGCAGCATCTGATAGACCTAATTAAACTCTACAACTGATATTATGAATATTTGTTCTATGACTAATAATTACGCAGTAAAATGAAACTTAATATTTATATAAAAACATGACTTTCTTCCTCATTTTCTCGGAAGCTATTAGAGATATTGGAAATATCATTGCAGCATCTGATAGACCTAATTAAACTCTACAACTGATATTATGAATATTTGTTCTATGACTAATAATTACGCAGTAAAATGAAACTTAATATTTATATAAAAACATGACTTTCCTCCTCATTTTCTCGAAAGCTATTAGAGATATTGGAAATATCATTGCAGCATCTGATAGTCCTGATTAAAATCTATTACTGTCATTATGAATATTTTCACTAGTACTAATAAATAGTGAATTTTACTTTTTTTTAAGTTAATTTATTCCTCATTTTCTCGAAAGCTATTAGAGATATTGGAAATATCATTGCATCATCTAATACAACTAATTCAACTGTACAACTGATATTATGAATATTTGTTCTATGACTAATAATTACGCAGTAAAATAAAACCGTATTTTTATATAAAAACATGATTTTCCTCGTCATTTTCTCGAAAGCTATTAGAGATATTGGAAATATAATTGCAGCATCTGATAGACCTAATTAAACTGTACAACTGATATTATGAATATTTGTTCTATGACTAATAATTATGCAGTAAAATGAAACTTAATATTTATATAAAAACATGAATTTCCTCCTCATTTTCTCGAAAGCTATTAGAGATATTGGAAATATAATTGCAGCATGTGATAAACCTAATTAAACTGTACAACTGATATTATGAATATTTGTTCTATGACTAATAATTACGCAGTAAAATGAAACTTAATATTTTTATAAAAACATGACTTTCCTCCTCATTTTCTCGAAAGCTATTAGAGATATTGGAAATATCATTGCAGCATCTGATAGACCTAATTAAACTGTACCACTGATATTATGAATATTTGTTCTATGACTAATAATTACGCAGTAAAATGAAACTTAATATTTTTATAAAAACATGACTTTCCTCCTCATTTTCTCGGAAGCTATTAGAGTTATTGGAAATATCATTTCAGCATCTGATAGACCTGATGAAAATCTACTACTGTCATTATGAATATTTTCACTAGTACTAATAAATACTGAATTTTACTTTTTTTAAAATTAATTTCTTCCTCGTTTTCTCGAAAGCTATTAGAGATATTGGAAATATCATTGCATCATCTGATACAACTAATTCAACTGTACAACTGATATTATGAATATTTGTTCTATGACTAATAATTACCTATTAAAAAAAAACCGTATTTTTATATAAAAACATAATTTTCCTCGTCATTTTCTCGAAAGCTATTAGAGATATTGGAAATATAATTGCAGCATCTGATAGACCTAATTAAACTGTACAACTCTCATTATGAATATTTGTTCTATGACTAATAATTACGCAGTAAAATGAAACTTAATATTTATATAAAAACATGACTTTCCTCCTCATTTTCTCGAAAGCTATTAGAGATATTGGAAATATAGTTGCAGCATCTGATATACCTAATTAAACTCTACAACTTATATTATGAATATTTGTTCTATGACTAATAATTACGCAGTAAAATGAAACTTAATATTTATATAAAAACATGACTTTCCTCCTCATTTTCTCGAAAGCTATTAGAGATATTGGAAATATCATTGCAGCATCTGATAGACCTGATTAAAATCTATTACTGTCATTATGAATATTTTCACTAGTACTAATAAATAGTGAATTTTACTTTTTTTAAAATTATTTTCTTCCTCGTTTTCTCGAAAGCTATTAGAGATATTGGAAATATCATTGCATCATCTAATACAACTAATTCAACTGTACAACTGATATTATGAATATTTGTTCTATGACTAATAATTACGCAGTAAAATAAAACTGTATTTTCATATAAAAACATGATTTTCCTCGTCATTTTCTCGAAAGCTATTAGAGATATTGGAAATATAATTGCAGCATGTGATAGACCTAATTAAACTGTACAACTGATATTATGAATATTTGTTCTATGACTAATAATTACGCAGTAAAATGAAACTTAATATTTTTATAAAAACATGAATTTCCTCCTCATTTTCTCGAAAGCTATTAGAGATATTGGAAATATCATTGCAGCATCTGATAGACCTAATTAAACTGTACCACTGATATTATGAATATTTGTTCTATGACTAATAATTACGCAGTAAAATGAAACTTAATATTTATATAAAAACATGACTTTCCTCCTCATTTTCTCGGAAGCTATTAGAGATATTGGAAATATCATTGCAGCATCTGATAGACCTAATTAAACTCTACAACTGATATTATGAATATTTGTTCTATGACTAATAATTACGCAGTAAAATGAAACTTAATATTTATATAAAAACAAGACTTTCCTCCTCATTTTCTCGAACGCTATTAGAGATATTGGAAATATCATTGCAGCATCTGATAGACCTGATTAAAATCTATTACTGTCATTATGAATATTTTCACTAGTACTAATAAATAGTGAATTTTACTTTTTTTAAAATTACTTTCTTCCTCGTTTTCTCGAAAACTATTAGAGATATTGGAAATATCATTGCATCATCTAATACAACTAATTCAACTTTACAACTGATATTATGAATATTTGTTCTATGACTAATAATTACGCAGGAAAATAAAACCGTATTTTTATATAGAAACATGATTTTCCTCGTCATTTTCTCGAAAGCTATTAGAGATATTGGAAATATAATTGCAGCATCTGATAGACCTAATTAAACTGTACAACTGATATTATGAATATTTGTTCTATGACTAATAATTATGCAGTAAAATGAAACTTAATATTTATATAAAAACATGACTTTCCTCCTCATTTTCTCGAAAGCTATTAGAGATATTGGAAATATAATTGCAGCATCTGATAGACCTAATTAAACTGTACAACTGATATTATGAATATTTGTTCTATGACTAATAATTAGGCAGTAAAATAAAATCGTATTTTTATATAAAAAACATGATTTTCCTCGTCATTTTCTCGAAAGCTATTAGAGATATTGGAAATATAATTGCAGCATGTGATAGACCTAATTAAACTGTACAACTGATATTATGAATATTTGTTCTATGACTAATAATTACGCAGTAAAATGAAACTTAATATTTTTATAAAAACATGACTTTCCTCCTCATTTTCTCGAAAGCTATTAGAGATATTGGAAATATCATTGCAGCATCTGATAGACCTAATTAAACTGTACCACTGATATTATGAATATTTGTTCTATGACTAATAATTACGCAGTAAAATGAAACTTAATATTTATATAAAAACATGACTTTCCTCCTCATTTTCTCGGAAGCTATTAGAGATATTGGAAATATCATTGCAGCATCTGATAGACCTAATTAAACTCTACAACTGATATTATGAATATTTGTTCTATGACTAATAATTACGCAGTAAAATGAAACTTAATATTTATATAAAAACAAGACTTTCCTCTTCATTTTCTCGAACGCTATTAGAGATATTGGAAATATCATTGCAGCATCTGATAGACCTGATTAAAATCTATTACTGTCATTATGAATATTTTCACTAGTACTAATAAATAGTGAATTTTACTTTTTTTTAAATTACTTTCTTCCTCTTTTTCTCGAAAGCTATTAGAGATATTGGAAATATCATTGAATCATCTGATACAACTATTTCAACTGTACAACTGATATTATGAATATTTGTTCTATGGCTAATAATTACGCAGTAAAATAAAACCGTATTTTTATATAAAAAAATGATTTTCCTCGTCATTTTCTCGAAAGCTATTAGAGATATTGGAAATATAATTGCAGCATCTGATAGACCTAATTAAACTGTACAACTGATATTATGAATATTTGTTCTATGACTAATAATTATGCAGTAAAATGAAACTTAATATTTATATAAAAACATGACTTTCCTCCTCATTTTCTCGAAAGCTATTAGAAATATTGGAAATATAATTGCAGCATGTGATAGACCTAGTTAAACTGTACAACTGATATTATGAATATTTGTTCTATGACTAATAATTACGCAGTAAAATGAAACTTAATATTTTTATAAAAACATGACTTTCCTCCTCATTTTCTCGAAAGCTATTAGAGATATGGAAATATCATTGCAGCATCTGATAGACCTAATTAAACTGTACCACTGATATTATGAATATTTGTTCTATGACTAATAATTACGCAGTAAAATGAAACTTAATATTTATATAAAAACATGACTTTCCTCCTCATTTTCTCGGAAGCTATTAGAGATATTGGAAATATCATATCAGCATCTGATAGACCTGATGAAAATCTACTACTGTCATTATGAATATTTTCACTAGTACTAATAAATACTGAATTTTACTTTTTTTTAAATTATTTTCTTCCTCGTTTTCTCGAAAGCTATTAGAGATATTGGAAATATCATTGCATCATCTGATACAACTATTTCAACTGTACAACTGATATTATGAATATTTGTTCTATGACTAATAATTACGCAGTAAAATAAAACCGTATTTTTATATAAAAACATGATTTTTCTCGTCATTTTCTTGAAAGCTATTAGAGATATTGGAAATATAATTGCAGCATGTGATAGACCTAATTAAACTGTACAACTCTCATTATGAATATTTGTTCTATGACTAATAATTACGCAGTAAAATGAAGCTTAATATTTATATAAAAACATGATTTTCTTCCTCATTTTTTAGAAAGCTATTAGAGATATTGGAAATATAATTGCAGCATCTGATAGACCTAATTAAACTCTACAACTGATATTATGAATATTTGTTCTATGACTAATAATTACGCAGTAAAATGAAACTTAATATTTATATAAAAACATGACTTTCCTCCTCATTTTCTCGAAAGCTATTAGAGATATTGGAAATATGATTGCAGCATCTGATAGTCCTGATTAAAATCTATTACTGTCATTATGAATATTTTCACTAGTACTAATAAATAGTGAATTTTACTTTTTTTAAAATTAATTTATTCCTCATTTTCTCGAAAGCTATTAGAGATATTGGAAATATCATTGCATCATCTAATACAACTAATTCAACTGTACAACTGATATTATGAATATTTGTTCTATGACTAATAATTACGCAGTAAAATAAAACCGTATTTTTATATAAAAACATGATTTTCCTCGTCATTTTCTCGAAAGCTATTAGAGATATTGGAAATATAATTGCAGCATCTGATAGACCTAATTAAACTGTACAACTGATATTATGAATATTTGTTCTATGACTAGTAATTATGCAGTAAAATGAAACTTAATATTTATATAAAAACATGACTTTCCTCCTCATTTTCTCGAAAGCTATTAGAGATATTGGAAATATAATTGCAGCATGTGATAAACCTAATTAAACTGTACAACTGATATTATGAATATTTGTTCTATGACTAATAATTACGCAGTAAAATGAAACTTAATATTTTTATAAAAACATGACTTTCCTCCTCATTTTCTCGAAAGCTATTAGAGATATTGGAAATATTATTGCAGCATCTGATAGACCTAATTAAACTGTACCACTGATATTATGAATATTTGTTCTATGACTAATAATTACGCAGTAAAATGAAACTTAATATTTTTATAAAAACATGACTTTCCTCCTCATTTTCTCGGAAGCTATTAGAGTTATTGGAAATATCATTTCAGCATCTGATAGACCTGATGAAAATCTACTACTGTCATTATGAATATTTTCACTAGTACTAATAAATACTGAATTTTACTTTTTTTTAAATTACTTTCTTCCTCGTTTTCTCGAAAGCTATTAGAGATATTGGAAATATCATTGCATCATCTGATACAACTAATTCAACTGTATAACTGATATTATGAATATTTGTTCTATGACTAATAATTACCTAGTAAAAAAAAACCGTATTTTTATATAAAAACATAATTTTCCTCGTCATTTTCTCGAAAGCTATTAGAGACATTGGAAATATAATTGCAGCATCTGATAGACCTAATTAAACTGTACAACTCTCATTATGAATATTTGTTCTATGACTAATAATTACGCAGTAAAATGAAACTTAATATTTATATAAAAACATGACTTTCCTCCTCATTTTCTCGAAAGCTATTAGAGATATTGGAAATATAGTTGCAGCATCTGATAGACCTAATTAAACTCTAGAACTTATATTATGAATATTTGTTCTTTGACTAATAATTACGCAGTAAAATGAAACTTAATATTTATATAAAAACATGACTTTCCTCCTCATTTTCTCGAAAGCTATTAGAGATATTGGAAATATCATTGCAGCATCTGATAGACCTGATTAAAATCTATTACTGTCATTATGAATATTTTCACTAGTACTAATAAATAGTGAATTTTACTTTTTTTAAAATTATTTTCTTCCTCGTTTTCTCGAAAGCTATTAGAGATATTGGAAATATCATTGCATCATCTAATACAACTAATTCAACTGTACAACTGATATTATGAATATTTGTTCTATGACTAATAATTACGCAGTAAAATAAAACTGTATTTTTATATAAAAACATGATTTTCCTCGTCATTTTCTCGAAAGCTATTAGAGATATTGGAAATATAATTGCAGCATTTGATAGACCTAATTAAACTGTACAACTGATATTATGAATATTTGTTCTATGACTAATAATTACGCAGTAAAATGAAACTTAATATTTTTATAAAAACATGAATTTCCTCCTCATTTTCTCGAAAGCTATTAGAGATATTGGAAATATCATTGCAGCATCTGATAGACCTAATTAAACTGTACCACTGATATTATGAATATTTGTTCTATGACTAATAATTACGCAGTAAAATGAAACTTAATATTTATATAAAAACATGACTTTCCTCCTCATTTTCTCGGAAGCTATTAGAGATATTGGAAATATCATTGCAGCATCTGATAGACCTAATTAAACTCTACAACTGATATTATGAATATTTGTTCTATGACTAATAATTACGCAGTAAAATGAAACTTAATATTTATATAAAAACATGATTTTCCTCGTCATTTTCTCGAAAGCTATTAGAGATATTGGAAATATAATTTCAGCATCTGATAGACCTAATTAAACTGTACAACTGATATTATGAATATTTGTTCTATGACTAATAATTATGCAGTAAAATGAAACTTAATATTTATATAAAAACATGACTTTCCTCCTCATTTTCTCGAAAGCTATTAGAGATATTGGAAATATAATTGCAGCATCTGATAGACCTAATTAAACTGTACAACTGATATTATGAATATTTGTTCTATGACTAATAATTACGCAGTAAAATAAAACCGTATTTTTATATAAAAACATGATTTTCCTCGTCATTTTCTCGAAAGCTATTAGAGATATTGGAAATATAATTGCAGCATGTGATAGACCTAATTAAACTGTACAACTGATATTATGAATATTTGTTCTATGACTAATAATTACGAAGTAAAATGAAACTTAATATTTTTATAAAAACATGACTTTCCTCCTCATTTTCTCGAAAGCTATTAGAGATATTGGAAATATCATTGCAGCATCTGATAGACCTAATTAAACTGTACCACTGATATTATGAGTATTTGTTCTATGACTAATAATTACGCAGTAAAATGAAACTTAATATTTATATAAAAACATGACTTTCCTCCTCATTTTCTCGGAAGCTATTAGAGATATTGGAAATATCATTGCAGCATCTGATAGACCTAATTAAACTCTACAACTGATATTATGAATATTTGTTCTATGACTAATAATTACGCAGTAAAATGAAACTTAATATTTATATAAAAACAAGACTTTCCTCCTCATTTTCTCGAACGCTATTAGAGATATTGGAAATATCATTGCAGCATCTGATAGACCTGATTAAAATCTATTACTGTCATTATGAATATTTTCACTAGTACTAATAAATAGTGAATTTTACTTTTTTTTAAATTACTTTCTTCCTCGTTTTCTCGAAAACTATTAGAGATATTGGAAATATCATTGCATCATCTAATACAACTAATTCAACTTTACAACTGATATTATGAATATTTGTTCTATGACTAATAATTACGCAGGAAAATAAAACCGTATTTTTATATAAAAACATGATTTTCCTCGTCATTTTCTCGAAAGCTATTAGAGATATTGGAAATATAATTGCAGCATCTGATAGACCTAATTAAACTCTACAACTGATATTATGAATATTTGTTCTATGACTAATAATTATGCAGTAAAATGAAACTTAATATTTATATAAAAACATGACTTTCCTCCTCATTTTCTCGAAAGCTATTAGAGATATTGGAAATATAATTGCAGCATCTGATAGACCTAATTAAACTCTACAACTGATATTATGAATATTTGTTCTATGACTAATAATTACGCAGTAAAATGAAACTTAATTTTTATATAAATACATGACTTTCCTCCTCATTTTCTCGAAAGCTATTAGAGATATTGGAAATATAGTTGCAGCATCTGATAGACCTAATTAAACTCTACAACTTATATTATGAATATTTTTTGTATGACTAATAATTACGCAGTAAAATGAAACTTAATTTTTATATAAATACATGACTTTCCTCCTCATTTTCTTGAAAGCTATTAGAGATATTGGAAATATAATTGCAGCATGTGATAGACCTAATTAAACTGTACAACTCTCATTATGAATATTTGTTCTATGACTAATAATTACGCAGTAAAATGAAGCTTAATATTTATATAAAAACATGATTTTCTTCCTCATTTTTTAGAAAGCTATTAGAGACATTGGAAATATAATTGCAGCATCTGATAGACCTAATTAAACTCTACAACTGATATTATGAATATTTGTTCTATGACTAATAATTACGCAGTAAAATGAAACTTAATATTTATATAAAAACATGACTTTCCTCCTCATTTTCTCGAAAGCTATTAGAGATATTGGAAATATAATTGCAGCATGTGATAAACCTAATTAAACTGTACAACTGATATTATGAATATTTGTTCTATGACTAATAATTACGCAGTAAAATGAAACTTAATATTTATATAAAAACATGACTTTCCTCCTCATTTTCTCGAAAGCTATTAGAGATATTGGAAATATCATTGCAGCATCTGATAGACCTAATTAAACTGTACCACTGATATTATGAATATTTGTTCTATGACTAATAATTACGCAGTAAAATGAAACTTAATATTTTTATAAAAACATGACTTTCCTCCTCATTTTCTCGGAAGCTATTAGAGTTATTGGAAATATCATTTCAGCATCTGATAGACCTGATGAAAATCTACTACTGTCATTATGAATATTTTCACTAGTACTAATAAATACTGAATTTTACTTTTTTAAAAATTACTTTCTTCCTCGTTTTCTCGAAAGCTATTAGAGATATTGGAAATATCATTGCATCATCTGATACAACTAATTCAACTGTATAACTGATATTATGAATATTTGTTCTATGACTAATAATTACCTAGTAAAAAAAAACCGTATTTTTATATAAAAACATAATTTTCCTCGTCATTTTCTCGAAAGCTATTAGAGATATTGGAAATATAATTGCAGCATCTGATAGACCTAATTAAACTGTACAACTCTCATTATGAATATTTGTTCTATGACTAATAATTACGCAGTAAAATGAAACTTAATATTTATATAAAAACATGACTTTCCTCCTCATTTTCTCGAAAGCTATTAGAGATATTGGAAATATAGTTGCAGCATCTGATAGACCTAATTAAACTCTAGAACTTATATTATGAATATTTGTTCTATGACTAATAATTACGCAGTAAAATGAAACTTAATATTTATATAAAAACATGACTTTCCTCCTCATTTTCTCGAAAGCTATTAGAGATATTGGAAATATCATTGCAGCATCTGATAGACCTGATTAAAATCTATTACTGTCATTATGAATATTTTCACTAGTACTAATAAATAGTGAATTTTACTTTTTTTAAAATTATTTTCTTCCTCGTTTTCTCGAAAGCTATTAGAGATATTGGAAATATCATTGCATCATCTAATACAACTAATTCAACTGTACAACTGATATTATGAATATTTGTTCTATGACTAATAATTACGCAGTAAAATAAAACTGTATTTTTATATAAAAACATGATTTTCCTCGTCATTTTCTCGAAAGCTATTAGAGATATTGGAAATATAATTGCAGCATTTGATAGACCTAATTAAACTGTACAACTGATATTATGAATATTTGTTCTATGACTAATAATTACGCAGTAAAATGAAACTTAATATTTTTATAAAAACATGAATTTCCTCCTCATTTTCTCGAAAGCTATTAGAGATATTGGAAATATCATTGCAGCATCTGATAGACCTAATTAAACTGTACCACTGATATTATGAATATTTGTTCTATGACTAATAATTACGCAGTAAAATGAAACTTAATATTTATATAAAAACATGACTTTCCTCCTCATTTTCTCGGAAGCTATTAGAGATATTGGAAATATCATTGCAGCATCTGATAGACCTAATTAAACTCTACAACTGATATTATGAATATTTGTTCTATGACTAATAATTACGCAGTAAAATGAAACTTAATATTTATATAAAAACAAGACTTTCCTCCTCATTTTCTCGAACGCTATTAGAGATATTGGAAATATCATTGCAGCATCTGATAGACCTGATTAAAATCTATTACTGTCATTATGAATATTTTCACTAGTACTAATAAATAGTGAATTTTATTTTTTTTAAATTACTTTCTTCCTCGTTTTCTCGAAAACTATTAGAGATATTGGAAATATCATTGCATCATCTAATACAACTAATTCAATTTTACAACTGATATTATGAATATTTGTTCTATGACTAATAATTACGCAGGAAAATAAAACCGTATTTTTATATAAAAACATGATTTTCCTCGTCATTTTCTCGAAAGCTGTTAGAGATATTGGAAATATAATTGCAGCATCTGATAGACCTAATTAAACTCTACAACTGATATTATGAATATTTGTTCTATGACTAATAATTATGCAGTAAAATGAAACTTAATATTTATATAAAAACATGACTTTCCTCCTCATTTTCTCGAAAGCTATTAGAGATATTGGAAATATAATTGCAGCATCTGATAGACCTAATTAAACTCTACAACTGATATTATGAATATTTGTTCTATGACTAATAATTACGCAGTAAAATGAAACTTAATTTTTATATAAATACATGACTTTCCTCCTCATTTTCTCGAAAGCTATTAGAGATATTGGAAATATAGTTGCAGCATCTGATAGACCTAATTAAACTCTACAACTTATATTATGAATATTTTTTCTATGACTAATAATTACGCAGTAAAATGAAACTTAATATTTATATAAAAACATGACTTTCCTCCTCATTTTCTCGAACGCTATTAGAGATATTGGAAATATCATTGCAGCATCTGATAGACCTGATTAACATCTATTACTGTCATTATGAATATTTTCACTAGTACTAATAAATAGTGAATTTTCCTTTTTTTTAAATTACTTTCTTCCTCGTTTTCTCGAAAGCTATTAGAGATATTGGAAATATCATTGCATCATCTAATACAACTAATTCAACTGTACAACTGATATTATGAATATTTGTTCTATGACTAATAATTACGCAGTAAAATAAAACCGTATTTTTATATAAAAACATGATTTTCCTCGTCATTTTCTCGAAAGCTATTAGAGATATTGGAAATATAATTGCAGCATGTGATAGACCTAATTAAACTGTACAACTGATATTATGAATATTTGTTCTATGACTAATAATTACGCAGTAAAATGAAACTTAATATTTTTATAAAAACATGAATTTCCTCCTCATTTTCTCGAAAGCTATTAGAGATATTGGAATTATCATTGCAGCATCTGATAGACCTAATTAAACTGTACCACTGATATTATGAATATTTGTTCTATGACTAATAATTACGCAGTAAAATGAAACTTAATATTTATATAAAAACATGACTTTCCTCCTCATTTTCTCGGAAGCTATTAGAGATATTGGAAATATCATTGCAGCATCTGATAGACCTAATTAAACTGTACCACTGATATTATGAATATTTGTTCTATGACTAATAATTACGCAGTAAAATGAAACTTAATATTTATATAAAAACATGACTTTCCTCCTCATTTTCTCGGAAGCTATTAGAGATATTGGAAATATCATTGCAGCATCTGATAGACCTAATTAAACTCTACAACTGATATTATGAATATTTGTTCTATGACTAATAATTACGCAGTAAAATGAACCTTAATATTTATATAAAAACAAGACTTTCCTCCTCATTTTCTCGAACGCTATTAGAGATATTGGAAATATAATTGCAGCATCTGATAAACCTGATTAAAATCTATTACTGTCATTATGAATATTTTCACTAGTACTAATAAATAGTTAATTTTACTTTTTTAAAAATTACTTTCTTCCTCGTTTTCTCGAAAGCTATTAGAGATTTTGGAAATATCATTGCATCATCTAATACAACTAATTCAACTTTACAACTGATATTATGAATATTTGTTCTATGACTAATAATTACGCAGGAAAATAAAACCGTATTTTTATATAAAAACATGATTTTCCTCGTCATTTTCTCGAAAGCTATTAGAGATATTGGAAATATAATTGCAGCATCTGATAGACCTAATTAAACTGTACAACTGATATTATGAATATTTGTTCTATGACTAATAATTATGCAGTAAAATGAAACTTAATATTTATATAAAAACATGACTTTCCTCCTCATTTTCTCGAAAGCTATTAGAGATATTGGAAATATAGTTGCAGCATCTGATAGACCTAATTAAACTCTAGAACTTATATTATGAATATTTGTTCTATGACTAATAATTACGCAGTAAAATGAAACTTAATATTTATATAAAAACATGACTTTCCTCCTCATTTTCTCGAAAGCTATTAGAGATATTGGAAATATCATTGCAGCATCTGATAGACCTGATTAAAATCTATTACTGTCATTATGAATATTTTCACTAGTACTAATAAATACTGAATTTTACTTTTTTAAAAATTATTTTCTTCCTCGTTTTCTCGAAAGCTATTAGAGATATTGGAAATATCATTGCATCATCTGATACAACTAATTCAACTGTACAACTGATATTATGAATATTTGTTCTATGACTAATAATTACGCAGTAAAATAAAACCGTATTTTTATATAAAAACATGATTTTTCTCGTCATTTTCTCGAAAGCTATTAGAGATATTGGAAATATAATTGCAGCATCTGATAGACCTAATTAAACTGTACAACTCTCATTATGAATATTTGTTCTATGACTAATAATTACGCAGTAAAATGAAGCTTAATATTTATATAAAAACATGATTTTCTTCCTCATTTTTTAGAAAGCTATTAGAGATATTGGAAATATAATTGAAGCATCTGATAGACCTAATTAAACTCTACAACTGATATTATGAATATTTGTTCTATGACTAATAATTACGCAGTAAAATGAAACTTAATATTTATATAAAAACATGACTTTCCTCCTCATTTTCTCGGAAGCTATTAGAGTTATTGGAAATATCATTTCAGCATCTGATAGACCTGATGAAAATCTACTACTGTCATTATGAATATTTTCACTAGTACTAATAAATACTGAATTTTACTTTTTTTAAATTACTTTCTTCCTCGTTTTCTCGAAAGCTATTAGAGATATTGGAAATATCATTGCATCATCTGATACAACTAATTCAACTGTACAACTGATATTATGAATATTTGTTCTATGACTAATAATTACCTAGTAAAAAAAGACCGTATTTTTATATAAAAACATAATTTTCCTCGTTATTTTCTCGAAAGCTATTAGAGATATTGGAAATATAATTGCAGCATCTGATAGACCTAATTAAACTGTACAACTCTCATTATGAATATTTGTTCTATGACTAATAATTACGCAGTAAAATGAAACTTAATATTTATATAAAAACATGATTTTCCTCCTCATTTTCTCGAAAGCTATTAGAGATATTGGAAATATAGTTGCAGCATCTGATAGACCTAATTAAACTCTACAACTGATATTATGAATATTTGTTCTATGACTAATAATTACGCAGTAAAATGAAACTTAATATTTATATAAAAACATGACTTTCTTCCTCATTTTCTCGGAAGCTATTAGAGATATTGGAAATATCATTGCAGCATCTGATAGACCTAATTAAACTCTACAACTGATATTATGAATATTTGTTCTAAGACTAATAATTACGCAGTAAAATGAAACTTAATATTTATATAAAAACATGACTTTCCTCCTCATTTTCTCGAAAGCTATTAGAGATATTGGAAATATCATTGCAGCATCTGATAGTCCTGATTAAAATCTATTACTGTCATTATGAATATTTTCACTAGTACTAATAAATAGTGAATTTTACTTTTTTTTAAGTTAATTTATTCCTCATTTTCTCGAAAGCTATTAGAGATATTGGAAATATCATTGCATCATCTAATACAACTAATTCAACTGTACAACTGATATTATGAATATTTGTTCTATGACTAATAATTACGCAGTAAAATAAAACCGTATTTTTATATAAAAACATGATTTTCCTCGTCATTTTCTCGAAAGCTATTAGAGATATTGGAAATATAATTGCAGCATCTGATAGACCTAATTAAACTGTACAACTGATATTATGAATATTTGTTCTATGACTAATAATTATGCAGTAAAATGAAACTTAATATTTATATAAAAACATGAATTTCCTCCTCATTTTCTCGAAAGCTATTAGAGATATTGGAAATATAATTGCAGCATGTGATAAACCTAATTAAACTGTACAACTGATATTATGAATATTTGTTCTATGACTAATAATTACGCAGTAAAATGAAACTTAATATTTTTATAAAAACATGACTTTCCTCCTCATTTTCTCGAAAGCTATTAGAGATATTGGAAATATCATTGCAGCATCTGATAGACCTAATTAAACTGTACCACTGATATTATGAATATTTGTTCTATGACTAATAATTACGCAGTAAAATGAAACTTAATATTTTTATAAAAACATGACTTTCCTCCTCATTTTCTCGGAAGCTATTAGAGTTATTGGAAATATCATTTCAGCATCTGATAGACCTGATGAAAATCTACTACTGTCATTATGAATATTTTCACTAGTACTAATAAATACTGAATTTTACTTTTTTTAAAATTAATTTCTTCCTCGTTTTCTCGAAAGCTATTAGAGATATTGGAAATATCATTGCATCATCTGATACAACTAATTCAACTGTATAACTGATATTATGAATATTTGTTCTATGACTAATAATTACCTATTAAAAAAAAACCGTATTTTTATATAAAAACATAATTTTCCTCGTCATTTTCTCGAAAGCTATTAGAGATATTGGAAATATAATTGCAGCATCTGATAGACCTAATTAAACTGTACAACTCTCATTATGAATATTTGTTCTATGACTAATAATTACGCAGTAAAATGAAACTTAATATTTATATAAAAACATGACTTTCCTCCTCATTTTCTCGAAAGCTATTAGAGATATTGGAAATATAATTGCAGCATCTGATAGACCTAATTAAACTGTACAACTGATATTATGAATATTTGTTCTATGACTAATAATTAGGCAGTAAAATAAAATCGTATTTTTATATAAAAACATGATTTTCCTCGTCATTTTCTCGAAAGCTATTAGAGATATTGGAAATATAATTGCAGCATGTGATAGACCTAATTAAACTGTACAACTGATATTATGAATATTTGTTCTATGACTAATAATTACGCAGTAAAATGAAACTTAATATTTTTATAAAAACATGACTTTCCTCCTCATTTTCTCGAAAGCTATTAGAGATATTGGAAATATCATTGCAGCATCTGATAGACCTAATTAAACTGTACCACTGATATTATGAATATTTGTTCTATGACTAATAATTACGCAGTAAAATGAAACTTAATATTTATATAAAAACATGACTTTCCTCCTCATTTTCTCGGAAGCTATTAGAGATATTGGAAATATCATTGCAGCATCTGATAGACCTAATTAAACTCTACAACTGATATTATGAATATTTGTTCTATGACTAATAATTACGCAGTAAAATGAAACTTAATATTTATATAAAAACAAGACTTTCCTCTTCATTTTCTCGAACGCTATTAGAGATATTGGAAATATCATTGCAGCATCTGATAGACCTGATTAAAATCTATTACTGTCATTATGAATATTTTCACTAGTACTAATAAATAGTGAATTTTACTTTTTTTTAAATTACTTTCTTCCTCTTTTTCTCGAAAGCTATTAGAGATATTGGAAATATCATTGCATCATCTAATACAACTAATTCAACTGTACAACTGATATTATGAATATTTGTTCTATGACTAATAATTACGCAGAAAGTAAAACCGTATTTTTATATAAAAAAAATGATTTTCCTCGTCATTTTCTCGAAAGCTATTAGAGATATTGGAAATATAATTGCAGCATCTGATAGACCTAATTAAACTGTACAACTGATATTATGAATATTTGTTCTATGACTAATAATTATGCAGTAAAATGAAACTTAATATTTATATAAAAACATGACTTTCCTCCTCATTTTCTCGAAAGCTATTAGAAATATTGGAAATATAATTGCAGCATGTGATAGACCTAATTAAACTGTACAACTGATATTATGAATATTTGTTCTATGACTAATAATTACGCAGTAAAATGAAACTTAATATTTTTATAAAAACATGACTTTCCTCCTCATTTTCTCGAAAGCTATTAGAGATAATGGAAATATCATTGCAGCATCTGATAGACCTAATTAAACTGTACCACTGATATTATGAATATTTGTTCTATGACTAATAATTACGCAGTAAAATGAAACTTAATATTTATATAAAAACATGACTTTCCTCCTCATTTTCTCGGAAGCTATTAGAGATATTGGAAATATCATATCAGCATCTGATAGACCTGATGAAAATCTACTACTGTCATTATGAATATTTTCACTAGTACTAATAAATACTGAATTTTACTTTTTTTAAAATTATTTTCTTCCTCGTTTTCTCGAAAGCTATTAGAGATATTGGAAATATCATTGCATCATCTGATACAACTAATTCAACTGTACAACTGATATTATGAATATTTGTTCTATGACTAATAATTACGCAGTAAAATAAAACCGTATTTTTATATAAAAACATGATTTTTCTTGTCATTTTCTTGAAAGCTATTAGAGATATTGGAAATATAATTGCAGCATGTGATAGACCTAATTAAACTGTACAACTCTCATTATGAATATTTGTTCTATGACTAATAATTACGCAGTAAAATGAAGCTTAATATTTATATAAAAACATGATTTTCTTCCTCATTTTTTAGAAAGCTATTAGAGATATTGGAAATATAATTGCAGCATCTGATAGACCTAATTAAACTCTACAACTGATATTATGAATATTTGTTCTATGACTAATAATTACGCAGTAAAATGAAACTTAATATTTATATAAAAAACATGACTTTCCTCCTCATTTTCTCGAAAGCTATTAGAGATATTGGAAATATCATTGCAGCATCTGATAGTCCTGATTAAAATCTATTACTGTCATTATGAATATTTTCACTAGTACTAATAAATAGTGAATTTTACTTTTTTTAAAATTAATTTATTCCTCATTTTCTCGAAAGCTATTAGAGATATTGGAAATATCATTGCATCATCTAATACAACTAATTCAACTGTACAACTGATATTATGAATATTTGTTCTATGACTAATAATTACGCAGTAAAATAAAACCGTATTTTTATATAAAAACATGATTTTCCTCGTCATTTTCTCGAAAGCTATTAGAGATATTGGAAATATAATTGCAGCATCTGATAGACCTAATTAAACTGTACAACTGATATTATGAATATTTGTTCTATGACTAGTAATTATGCAGTAAAATGAAACTTAATATTTATATAAAAACATGACTTTCCTCCTCATTTTCTCGAAAGCTATTAGAGATATTGGAAATATAATTGCAGCATGTGATAAACCTAATTAAACTGTACAACTGATATTATGAATATTTGTTCTATGACTAATAATTACGCAGTAAAATGAAACTTAATATTTTTATAAAAACATGACTTTCCTCCTCATTTTCTCGAAAGCTATTAGAGATATTGGAAATATCATTGCAGCATCTGATAGACCTAATTAAACTGTACCACTGATATTATGAATATTTGTTCTATGACTAATAATTACGCAGTAAAATGAAACTTAATATTTTTATAAAAACATGACTTTCCTCCTCATTTTCTCGGAAGCTATTAGAGTTATTGGAAATATCATTTCAGCATCTGATAGACCTGATGAAAATCTACTACTGTCATTATGAATATTTTCACTAGTACTAATAAATACTGAATTTTACTTTTTTTTAAATTACTTTCTTCCTCGTTTTCTCGAAAGCTATTAGAGATATTGGAAATATCATTGCATCATCTGATACAACTAATTCAACTGTATAACTGATATTATGAATATTTGTTCTATGACTAATAATTACCTAGTAAAAAAAAACCGTATTTTTATATAAAAACATAATTTTCCTCGTCATTTTCTCGAAAGCTATTAGAGACATTGGAAATATAATTGCAGCATCTGATAGACCTAATTAAACTGTACAACTCTCATTATGAATATTTGTTCTATGACTAATAATTACGCAGTAAAATGAAACTTAATATTTATATAAAAACATGACTTTCCTCCTCATTTTCTCGAAAGCTATTAGAGATATTGGAAATATAGTTGCAGCATCTGATAGACCTAATTAAACTCTAGAACTTATATTATGAATATTTGTTCTTTGACTAATAATTACGCAGTAAAATGAAACTTAATATTTATATAAAAACATGACTTTCCTCCTCATTTTCTCGAAAGCTATTAGAGATATTGGAAATATCATTGCAGCATCTGATAGACCTGATTAAAATCTATTACTGTCATTATGAATATTTTCACTAGTACTAATAAATAGTGAATTTTACTTTTTTTAAAATTATTTTCTTCCTCGTTTTCTCGAAAGCTATTAGAGATATTGGAAATATCATTGCATCATCTAATACAACTAATTCAACTGTACAACTGATATTATGAATATTTGTTCTATGACTAATAATTACGCAGTAAAATAAAACTGTATTTTTATATAAAAACATGATTTTCCTCGTCATTTTCTCGAAAGCTATTAGAGATATTGGAAATATAATTGCAGCATTTGATAGACCTAATTAAACTGTACAACTGATATTATGAATATTTGTTCTATGACTAATAATTACGCAGTAAAATGAAACTTAATATTTTTATAAAAACATGAATTTCCTCCTCATTTTCTCGAAAGCTATTAGAGATATTGGAAATATCATTGCAGCATCTGATAGACCTAATTAAACTGTACCACTGATATTATGAATATTTGTTCTATGACTAATAATTACGCAGTAAAATGAAACTTAATATTTATATAAAAACATGACTTTCCTCCTCATTTTCTCGGAAGCTATTAGAGATATTGGAAATATCATTGCAGCATCTGATAGACCTAATTAAACTCTACAACTGATATTATGAATATTTGTTCTATGACTAATAATTACGCAGTAAAATGAAACTTAATATTTATATAAAAACATGATTTTCCTCGTCATTTTCTCGAAAGCTATTAGAGATATTGGAAATATAATTTCAGCATCTGATAGACCTAATTAAACTGTACAACTGATATTATGAATATTTGTTCTATGACTAATAATTATGCAGTAAAATGAAACTTAATATTTATATAAAAACATGACTTTCCTCCTCATTTTCTCGAAAGCTATTAGAGATATTGGAAATATAATTGCAGCATCTGATAGACCTAATTAAACTGTACAACTGATATTATGAATATTTGTTCTATGACTAATAATTACGCAGTAAAATAAAACCGTATTTTTATATAAAAACATGATTTTCCTCGTCATTTTCTCGAAAGCTATTAGAGATATTGGAAATATAATTGCAGCATGTGATAGACCTAATTAAACTGTACAACTGATATTATGAATATTTGTTCTATGACTAATAATTACGAAGTAAAATGAAACTTAATATTTTTATAAAAACATGACTTTCCTCCTCATTTTCTCGAAAGCTATTAGAGATATTGGAAATATCATTGCAGCATCTGATAGACCTAATTAAACTGTACCACTGATATTATGAGTATTTGTTCTATGACTAATAATTACGCAGTAAAATGAAACTTAATATTTATATAAAAACATGACTTTCCTCCTCATTTTCTCGGAAGCTATTAGAGATATTGGAAATATCATTGCAGCATCTGATAGACCTAATTAAACTCTACAACTGATATTATGAATATTTGTTCTATGACTAATAATTACGCAGTAAAATGAAACTTAATATTTATATAAAAACAAGACTTTCCTCCTCATTTTCTCGAACGCTATTAGAGATATTGGAAATATCATTGCAGCATCTGATAGACCTGATTAAAATCTATTACTGTCATTATGAATATTTTCACTAGTACTAATAAATAGTGAATTTTACTTGTTTTTTAAATTACTTTCTTCCTCGTTTTCTCGAAAACTATTAGAGATATTGGAAATATCATTGCATCATCTAATACAACTAATTCAACTTTACAACTGATATTATGAATATTTGTTCTATGACTAATAATTACGCAGGAAAATAAAACCGTATTTTTATATAAAAACATGATTTTCCTCGTCATTTTCTCGAAAGCTATTAGAGATATTGGAAATATAATTGCAGCATCTGATAGACCTAATTAAACTCTACAACTGATATTATGAATATTTGTTCTATGACTAATAATTATGCAGTAAAATGAAACTTAATATTTATATAAAAACATGACTTTCCTCCTCATTTTCTCGAAAGCTATTAGAGATATTGGAAATATAATTGCAGCATCTGATAGACCTAATTAAACTCTACAACTGATATTATGAATATTTGTTCTATGACTAATAATTACGCAGTAAAATGAAACTTAATTTTTATATAAATACATGACTTTCCTCCTCATTTTCTCGAAAGCTATTAGAGATATTGGAAATATAGTTGCAGCATCTGATAGACCTAATTAAACTCTACAACTTATATTATGAATATTTTTTGTATGACTAATAATTACGCAGTAAAATGAAACTTAATTTTTATATAAATACATGACTTTCCTCCTCATTTTCTTGAAAGCTATTAGAGATATTGGAAATATAATTGCAGCATGTGATAGACCTAATTAAACTGTACAACTCTCATTATGAATATTTGTTCTATGACTAATAATTACGCAGTAAAATGAAGCTTAATATTTATATAAAAACATGATTTTCTTCCTCATTTTTTAGAAAGCTATTAGAGACATTGGAAATATAATTGCAGCATCTGATAGACCTAATTAAACTCTACAACTGATATTATGAATATTTGTTCTATGACTAATAATTACGCAGTAAAATGAAACTTAATATTTATATAAAAACATGACTTTCCTCCTCATTTTCTCGAAAGCTATTAGAGATATTGGAAATATCATTGCAGCATCTGATAGTCCTGATTAAAATCTATTACTGTCATTATGAATATTTTCACTAGTACTAATAAATAGTGAATTTTACTTTTTTTAAAATTAATTTATTCCTCATTTTCTCGAAAGCTATTAGAGATATTGGAAATATAATTGCATCATCTAATACAACTAATTCAACTGTACAACTGATATTATGAATATTTGTTCTATGACTAATAATTACGCAGTAAAATAAAACCGTATTTTTATATAAAAACATGATTTTCCTCGTCATTTTCTCGAAAGCTATTAGAGATATTGGAAATATAATTGCAGCATCTGATAGACCTAATTAAACTGTACAACTGATATTATGAATATTTGTTCTATGACTAATAATTATGCAGTAAAATGAAACTTAATATTTATATAAAAACATGACTTTCCTCCTCATTTTCTCGAAAGCTATTAGAGATATTGGAAATATAATTGCAGCATGTGATAAACCTAATTAAACTGTACAACTGATATTATGAATATTTGTTCTATGACTAATAATTACGCAGTAAAATGAAACTTAATATTTATATAAAAACATGACTTTCCTCCTCATTTTCTCGAAAGCTATTAGAGATATTGGAAATATCATTGCAGCATCTGATAGACCTAATTAAACTGTACCACTGATATTATGAATATTTGTTCTATGACTAATAATTACGCAGTAAAATGAAACTTAATATTTTTATAAAAACATGACTTTCCTCCTCATTTTCTCGGAAGCTATTAGAGTTATTGGAAATATCATTTCAGCATCTGATAGACCTGATGAAAATCTACTACTGTCATTATGAATATTTTCACTAGTACTAATAAATACTGAATTTTACTTTTTTAAAAATTACTTTCTTCCTCGTTTTCTCGAAAGCTATTAGAGATATTGGAAATATCATTGCATCATCTGATACAACTAATTCAACTGTATAACTGATATTATGAATATTTGTTCTATGACTAATAATTACCTAGTAAAAAAAAACCGTATTTTTATATAAAAACATAATTTTCCTCGTCATTTTCTCGAAAGCTATTAGAGATATTGGAAATATAATTGCAGCATCTGATAGACCTAATTAAACTGTACAACTCTCATTATGAATATTTGTTCTATGACTAATAATTACGCAGTAAAATGAAACTTAATATTTATATAAAAACATGACTTTCCTCCTCATTTTCTCGAAAGCTATTAGAGATATTGGAAATATAGTTGCAGCATCTGATAGACCTAATTAAACTCTAGAACTTATATTATGAATATTTGTTCTATGACTAATAATTACGCAGTAAAATGAAACTTAATATTTATATAAAAACATGACTTTCCTCCTCATTTTCTCGAAAGCTATTAGAGATATTGGAAATATCATTGCAGCATCTGATAGACCTGATTAAAATCTATTACTGTCATTATGAATATTTTCACTAGTACTAATAAATAGTGAATTTTACTTTTTTTAAAATTACTTTTCTTCCTCGTTTTCTCGAAAGCTATTAGAGATATTGGAAATATCATTGCATCATCTAATACAACTAATTCAACTGTACAACTGATATTATGAATATTTGTTCTATGACTAATAATTACGCAGTAAAATAAAACTGTATTTTTATATAAAAACATGATTTTCCTCGTCATTTTCTCGAAAGCTATTAGAGATATTGGAAATATAATTGCAGCATTTGATAGACCTAATTAAACTGTACAACTGATATTATGAATATTTGTTCTATGACTAATAATTACGCAGTAAAATGAAACTTAATATTTTTATAAAAACATGAATTTCCTCCTCATTTTCTCGAAAGCTATTAGAGATATTGGAAATATCATTGCAGCATCTGATAGACCTAATTAAACTGTACCACTGATATTATGAATATTTGTTCTATGACTAATAATTACGCAGTAAAATGAAACTTAATATTTATATAAAAACATGACTTTCCTCCTCATTTTCTCGGAAGCTATTAGAGATATTGGAAATATCATTGCAGCATCTGATAGACCTAATTAAACTCTACAACTGATATTATGAATATTTGTTCTATGACTAATAATTACGCAGTAAAATGAAACTTAATATTTATATAAAAACAAGACTTTCCTCCTCATTTTCTCGAACGCTATTAGAGATATTGGAAATATCATTGCAGCATCTGATAGACCTGATTAAAATCTATTACTGTCATTATGAATATTTTCACTAGTACTAATAAATAGTGAATTTTACTTTTTTTTAAATTACTTTCTTCCTCGTTTTCTCGAAAACTATTAGAGATATTGGAAATATCATTGCATCATCTAATACAACTAATTCAATTTACAACTGATATTATGAATATTTGTTCTATGACTAATAATTACGCAGGAAAATAAAACCGTATTTTTATATAAAAACATGATTTTCCTCGTCATTTTCTCGAAAGCTGTTAGAGATATTGGAAATATAATTGCAGCATCTGATAGACCTAATTAAACTCTACAACTGATATTATGAATATTTGTTCTATGACTAATAATTATGCAGTAAAATGAAACTTAATATTTATATAAAAACATGACTTTCCTCCTCATTTTCTCGAAAGCTATTAGAGATATTGGAAATATAATTGCAGCATCTGATAGACCTAATTAAACTCTACAACTGATATTATGAATATTTGTTCTATGACTAATAATTACGCAGTAAAATGAAACTTAATTTTTATATAAATACATGACTTTCCTCCTCATTTTCTCGAAAGCTATTAGAGATATTGGAAATATAGTTGCAGCATCTGATAGACCTAATTAAACTCTACAACTTATATTATGAATATTTTTTCTATGACTAATAATTACGCAGTAAAATGAAACTTAATATTTATATAAAAACATGACTTTCCTCCTCATTTTCTCGAAACGCTATTAGAGATATTGGAAATATCATTGCAGCATCTGATAGACCTGATTAACATCTATTACTGTCATTATGAATATTTTCACTAGTACTAATAAATAGTGAATTTTCCTTTTTTTTAAATTACTTTCTTCCTCGTTTTCTCGAAAGCTATTAGAGATATTGGAAATATCATTGCATCATCTAATACAACTAATTCAACTGTACAACTGATATTATGAATATTTGTTCTATGACTAATAATTACGCAGTAAAATAAAACCGTATTTTTATATAAAAACATGATTTTCCTCGTCATTTTCTCGAAAGCTATTAGAGATATTGGAAATATAATTGCAGCATGTGATAGACCTAATTAAACTGTACAACTGATATTATGAATATTTGTTCTATGACTAATAATTACGCAGTAAAATGAAACTTAATATTTTTATAAAAACATGAATTTCCTCCTCATTTTCTCGAAAGCTATTAGAGATATTGGAATATCATTGCAGCATCTGATAGACCTAATTAAACTGTACCACTGATATTATGAATATTTGTTCTATGACTAATAATTACGCAGTAAAATGAAACTTAATATTTATATAAAAACATGACTTTCCTCCTCATTTTCTCGGAAGCTATTAGAGATATTGGAAATATCATTGCAGCATCTGATAGACCTAATTAAACTGTACCACTGATATTATGAATATTTGTTCTATGACTAATAATTACGCAGTAAAATGAAACTTAATATTTATATAAAAACATGACTTTCCTCCTCATTTTCTCGGAAGCTATTAGAGATATTGGAAATATCATTGCAGCATCTGATAGACCTAATTAAACTCTACAACTGATATTATGAATATTTGTTCTATGACTAATAATTACGCAGTAAAATGAACCTTAATATTTATATAAAAACAGACTTTCCTCCTCATTTTCTCGAAACGCTATTAGAGATATTGGAAATATAATTGCAGCATCTGATAGACCTGATTAAAATCTATTACTGTCATTATGAATATTTTCACTAGTACTAATAAATAGTTAATTTTACTTTTTTAAAAATTACTTTCTTCCTCGTTTTCTCGAAAGCTATTAGAGATATTGGAAATATCATTGCATCATCTAATACAACTAATTCAACTTTACAACTGATATTATGAATATTTGTTCTATGACTAATAATTACGCAGTAAAATAAAACCGTATTTTTATATAAAAACATGATTTTCCTCGTCATTTTCTCGAAAGCTATTAGAGATATTGGAAATATAATTGCAGCATCTGATAGACCTAATTAAACTGTACAACTGATATTATGAATATTTGTTCTATGACTAATAATTATGCAGTAAAATGAAACTTAATATTTATATAAAAACATGACTTTCCTCCTCATTTTCTCGAAAGCTATTAGAGATATTGGAAATATAGTTGCAGCATCTGATAGACCTAATTAAACTCTAGAACTTATATTATGAATATTTGTTCTATGACTAATAATTACGCAGTAAAATGAAACTTAATATTTATATAAAAACATGACTTTCCTCCTCATTTTCTCGAAAGCTATTAGAGATATTGGAAATATCATTGCAGCATCTGATAGACCTGATTAAAATCTATTACTGTCATTATGAATATTTTCACTAGTACTAATAAATAGTGAATTTTACTTTTTTTAAAATTATTTTCTTCCTCGTTTTCTCGAAAGCTATTAGAGATATTGGAAATATCATTGCATCATCTAATACAACTAATTCAACTGTACAACTGATATTATGAATATTTGTTCTATGACTAATAATTACGCAGTAAAATAAAACTGTATTTTTATATAAAAACATGATTTTCCTCGTCATTTTCTCGAAAGCTATTAGAGATATTGGAAATATAATTGCAGCATTTGATAGACCTAATTAAACTGTACAACTGATATTATGAATATTTGTTCTATGACTAATAATTACGCAGTAAAATGAAACTTAATATTTTTATAAAAACATGAATTTCCTCCTCATTTTCTCGAAAGCTATTAGAGATATTGGAAATATCATTGCAGCATCTGATAGACCTAATTAAACTGTACCACTGATATTATGAATATTTGTTCTATGACTAATAATTACGCAGTAAAATGAAACTTAATATTTATATAAAAACATGACTTTCCTCCTCATTTTCTCGGAAGCTATTAGAGATATTGGAAATATCATTGCAGCATCTGATAGACCTAATTAAACTCTACAACTGATATTATGAATATTTGTTCTATGACTAATAATTACGCAGTAAAATGAAACTTAATATTTATATAAAAACAAGACTTTCCTCCTCATTTTCTCGAACGCTATTAGAGATATTGGAAATATCATTGCAGCATCTGATAGACCTGATTAAAATCTATTACTGTCATTATGAATATTTTCACTAGTACTAATAAATAGTGAATTTTACTTTTTTTAAAATTACTTTCTTCCTCGTTTTCTCGAAAACTATTAGAGATATTGGAAATATCATTGCATCATCTAATACAACTAACTCAACTTTACAACTGATATTATGAATATTTGTTCTATGACTAATAATTACGCAGGAAAATAAAACCGTATTTTTATATAAAAACATGATTTTCCTCGTCATTTTCTCGAAAGCTGTTAGAGATATTGGAAATATAATTGCAGCATCTGATAGACCTAATTAAACTCTACAACTGATATTATGAATATTTGTTCTATGACTAATAATTATGCAGTAAAATGAAACTTAATATTTATATAAAAACATGACTTTCCTCCTCATTTTCTCGAAAGCTATTAGAGATATTGGAAATATAATTGCAGCATCTGATAGACCTAATTAAACTCTACAACTGATATTATGAATATTTGTTCTATGACTAATAATTACGCAGTAAAATGAAACTTAATTTTTATATAAATACATGACTTTCCTCCTCATTTTCTCGAAAGCTATTAGAGATATTGGAAATATAGTTGCAGCATCTGATAGACCTAATTAAACTCTACAACTTATATTATGAATATTTTTCTATGACTAATAATTACGCAGTAAAATGAAACTTAATATTTATATAAAAACATGACTTTCCTCCTCATTTTCTCGAAAGCTATTAGAGATATTGGAAATATCATTGCAGCATCTGATAGACCTGATTAACATCTATTACTGTCATTATGAATATTTTCACTAGTACTAATAAATAGTGAATTTTACTTTTTTTTAAATTACTTTCTTCCTCGTTTTCTCGAAAGCTATTAGAGATATTGGAAATATCATTGCATCATCTAATACAACTAATTCAACTGTACAACTGATATTATGAATATTTGTTCTATGACTAATAATTACGCAGTAAAATAAAACCGTATTTTTATATAAAAACATGATTTTCCTCGTCATTTTCTCGAAAGCTATTAGAGATATTGGAAATATAATTGCAGCATGTGATAGACCTAATTAAACTGTACAACTGATATTATGAATATTTGTTCTATGACTAATAATTACGCAGTAAAATGAAACTTAATATTTTTATAAAAACATGACTTTCCTCCTCATTTTCTCGAAAGCTATTAGAGATATTGGAATTATCATTGCAGCATCTGATAGACCTAATTAAACTGTACAACTGATATTATGAATATTTGTTCTATGACTAATAATTACGCAGTAAAATGAAACTTAATATTTATATAAAAACATGACTTTCCTCCTCATTTTCTCGGAAGCTATTAGAGATATTGGAAATATCATTGCAGCATCTGATAGACCTAATTAAACTCTACAACTGATATTATGAATATTTGTTCTATGACTAATAATTACGCAGTAAAATGAACCTTAATATTTATATAAAAACAAGACTTTCCTCCTCATTTTCTCGAAAGCTATTAGAGATATTGGAAATATCATTGCAGCATCTGATAGACCTGATTAAAATCTATTACTGTCATTATGAATATTTTCACTAGTACTAATAAATAGTTAATTTTACTTTTTTAAAAATTACTTTCTTCCTCGTTTTCTTGAAAGCTATTAGAGATATTGGAAATATCATTGCATCATCTAATAGAACTAATTCAACTTTACAACTGATATTATGAATATTTGTTCTATGACTAATAATTACGCAGGAAAATAAAACCGTATTTTTATATAAAAACATGATTTTCCTCGTCATTTTCTCGAAAGCTATTAGAGATATTGGAAATATAATTGCAGCATCTGATAGACCTAATTAAACTGTACAACTGATATTATGAATATTTGTTCTATGACTAATAATTATGCAGTAAAATGAAACTTAATATTTATATAAAAAACATGACTTTCCTCCTCATTTTCTCGAAAGCTATTAGAGATATTGGAAATATAATTGCAGCATCTGATAGACCTAATTAAACTGTACAACTGATATTATGAATATTTGTTCTATGACTAATAATTAGGCAGTAAAATAAAATCGTATTTTTATATAAAAACATGATTTTCCTCGTCATTTTCTCGAAAGCTATTAGAGATATTGGAAATATAATTGCAGCATGTGATAGACCTAATTAAACTGTACAACTGATATTATGAATATTTGTTCTATGACTAATAATTACGCAGTAAAATGAAACTTAATATTTTTATAAAAACATGACTTTCCTCCTCATTTTCTCGAAAGCTATTAGAGATATTGGAAATATCATTGCAGCATCTGATAGACCTAATTAAACTGTACCACTGATATTATGAATATTTGTTCTATGACTAATAATTACGCAGTAAAATGAAACTTAATATTTATATAAAAACATGACTTTCCTCCTCATTTTCTCGGAAGCTATTAGAGATATTTGAAATATCATTGCAGCATCTGATAGACCTAATTAAACTCTACAACTGATATTATGAATATTTGTTCTATGACTAATAATTACGCAGTAAAATGAAACTTAATATTTATATAAAAACATGACTTTCCTCCTCATTTTCTCGGAAGCTATTAGAGATATTGGAAATATCATTGCAGCATCTGATAGACCTAATTAAACTCTACAACTGATATTATGAATATTTGTTCTATGACTAATAATTACGCAGTAAAATGAAACTTAATATTTATATAAAAACATGATTTTCCTCGTCATTTTCTCGAAAGCTATTAGAGATATTGGAAATATAATTGCAGCATCTGATAGACCTAATTAAACTGTACAACTGATATTATGAATATTTGTTCTATGACTAATAATTATGCAGTAAAATGAAACTTAATATTTATATAAAAACATGACTTTCCTCCTCATTTTCTCGAAAGCTATTAGAGATATTGGAAATATCATTGCAGCATCTGATAGACCTAATTAAACTCTACAACTGATATTATGAATATTTGTTCTATGACTAATAATTACGCAGTAAAATGAAACTTAATATTTATATAAAAACAAGACTTTCCTCCTCATTTTCTCGAACGCTATTAGAGATATTGGAAATATCATTGCAGCATCTGATAGACCTGATTAAAATCTATTACTGTCATTATGAATATTTTCACTAGTACTAATAAATAGTGAATTAAAACTTTTTTTTAAATTACTTTCTTCCTCGTTTTCTCGAAAAGCTATTAGAGATATTGGAAATATCATTGCATCATCTAATACAACTAATTCAACTTTACAACTGATATTATGAATATTTGTTCTATGACTAATAATTACGCAGGAAAATAAAACCGTATTTTTATATAAAAACATGATTTTCCTCGTCATTTTCTCGAAAGCTATTAGAGATATTGGAAATATAATTGCAGCATCTGATAGACCTAATTAAACTGTACAACTGATATTATGAATATTTGTTCTATGACTAATAATTATGCAGTAAAATGAAACTTAATATTTATATAAAAACATGACTTTCCTCCTCATTTTCTCGAAAGCTATTAGAGATATTGGAAATATAATTGCAGCATCTGATAGACCTAATTAAACTGTACAACTGATATTATGAATATTTGTTCTATGACTAATAATTAGGCAGTAAAATAAAATCGTATTTTTATATAAAAACATGATTTTCCTCGTCATTTTCTCGAAAGCTATTAGAGATATTGGAAATATAATTGCAGCATGTGATAGACCTAATTAAACTGTACAACTGATATTATGAATATTTGTTCTATGACTAATAATTACGCAGTAAAATGAAACTTAATATTTTTATAAAAACATGACTTTCCTCCTCATTTTCTCGAAAGCTATTAGAGATATTGGAAATATCATTGCAGCATCTGATAGACCTAATTAAACTGTACCACTGATATTATGAATATTTGTTCTATGACTAATAATTACGCAGTAAAATGAAACTTAATATTTATATAAAAACATGACTTTCCTCCTCATTTTCTCGGAAGCTATTAGAGATATTGGAAATATCATTGCAGCATCTGATAGACCTAATTAAACTCTACAACTGATATTATGAATATTTGTTCTATGACTAATAATTACGCAGTAAAATGAAACTTAATATTTATATAAAAACATGACTTTCCTCCTCATTTTCTCGGAAGCTATTAGAGATATTGGAAATATCATTGCAGCATCTGATAGACCTAATTAAACTCTACAACTGATATTATGAATATTTGTTCTATGACTAATAATTACGCAGTAAAATGAAACTTAATATTTATATAAAAACATGATTTTCCTCGTCATTTTCTCGAAAGCTATTAGAGATATTGGAAATATAATTGCAGCATCTGATAGACCTAATTAAACTGTACAACTGATATTATGAATATTTGTTCTATGACTAATAATTATGCAGTAAAATGAAACTTAATATTTATATAAAAACATGACTTTCCTCCTCATTTTCTCGAAAGCTATTAGAGATATTGGAAATATAATTGCAGCATCTGATAGACCTAATTAAACTGTACAACTGATATTATGAATATTTGTTCTATGACTAATAATTACGCAGTAAAATAAAACCGTATTTTTATATAAAAACATGATTTTCCTCGTCATTTTCTCGAAAGCTATTAGAGATATTGGAAATATAATTGCAGCATGTGATAGACCTAATTAAACTGTACAACTGATATTATGAATATTTGTTCTATGACTAATAATTACGAAGTAAAATGAAACTTAATATTTTTATAAAAACATGACTTTCCTCCTCATTTTCTCGAAAGCTATTAGAGATATTGGAAATATCATTGCAGCATCTGATAGACCTAATTAAACTGTACCACTGATATTATGAGTATTTGTTCTATGACTAATAATTACGCAGTAAAATGAAACTTAATATTTATATAAAAACATGACTTTCCTCCTCATTTTCTCGGAAGCTATTAGAGATATTGGAAATATCATTGCAGCATCTGATAGACCTAATTAAACTCTACAACTGATATTATGAATATTTGTTCTATGACTAATAATTACGCAGTAAAATGAAACTTAATATTTATATAAAAACAAGACTTTCCTTCTCATTTTCTCGAACGCTATTAGAGATATTGGAAATATCATTGCAGCATCTGATAGACCTGATTAAAATCTATTATTGTCATTATGAATATTTTCACTAGTACTAATAAATAGTGAATTTTACTTTTTTTAAAATTACTTTCTTCCTCGTTTTCTCGAAAACTATTAGAGATATTGGAAATATCATTGCATCATCTAATACAACTAATTCAACTTTACAACTGATATTATGAATATTTGTTCTATGACTAATAATTACGCAGGAAAATAAAACCGTATTTTTATATAAAAACATGATTTTCCTCGTCATTTTCTCGAAAGCTATTAGAGATATTGGAAATATAATTGCAGCATCTGATAGACCTAATTAAACTCTACAACTGATATTATGAATATTTGTTCTATGACTAATAATTATGCAGTAAAATGAAACTTAATATTTATATAAAAACATGACTTTCCTCCTCATTTTCTCGAAAGCTATTAGAGATATTGGAAATATAATTGCAGCATCTGATAGACCTAATTAAACTCTACAACTGATATTATGAATATTTGTTCTATGACTAATAATTACGCAGTAAAATGAAACTTAATTTTTATATAAATACATGACTTTCCTCCTCATTTTCTCGAAAGCTATTAGAGATATTGGAAATATAGTTGCAGCATCTGATAGACCTAATTAAACTCTACAACTTATATTATGAATATTTTTTGTATGACTAATAATTACGCAGTAAAATGAAACTTAATATTTATATAAAAACATGACTTTCCTCCTCATTTTCTCGAAAGCTATTAGAGATATTGGAAATATCATTGCAGCATCTGATAGACCTGATTAACATCTATTACTGTCATTATGAATATTTTCACTAGTACTAATAAATAGTGAATTTTACTTTTTTTTAAATTACTTTCTTCCTCGTTTTCTCGAAAGCTATTAGAGATATTGGAAATATCATTGCATCATCTAATACAACTAATTCAACTGTACAACTGATATTATGAATATTTGTTCTATGACTAATAATTACGCAGTAAAATAAAACCGTATTTTTATATAAAAACATGATTTTTCTCGTCATTTTCTTGAAAGCTATTAGAGATATTGGAAATATAATTGCAGCATGTGATAGACCTAATTAAACTGTACAACTCTCATTATGAATATTTGTTCTATGACTAATAATTACGCAGTAAAATGAAGCTTAATATTTATATAAAAACATGATTTTCTTCCTCATTTTTTAGAAAGCTATTAGAGATATTGGAAATATAATTGCAGCATCTGATAGACCTAATTAAACTGTACCACTGATATTATGAATATTTGTTCTATGACTAATAATTACGCAGTAAAATGAAACTTAATATTTTTATAAAAACATGACTTTCCTCCTCATTTTCTCGGAAGCTATTAGAGTTATTGGAAATATCATTTCAGCATCTGATAGACCTGATGAAAATCTACTACTGTCATTATGAATATTTTCACTAGTACTAATAAATACTGAATTTTACTTTTTTTAAAATTACTTTCTTCCTCGTTTTCTCGAAAGCTATTAGAGATATTGGAAATATCATTGCATCATCTGATACAACTAATTCAACTGTATAACTGATATTATGAATATTTGTTCTATGACTAATAATTACCTAGTAAAAAAAAACCGTATTTTTATATAAAAACATAATTTTCCTCGTCATTTTCTCGAAAGCTATTAGAGATATTGGAAATATAATTGCAGCATCTGATAGACCTAATTAAACTGTACAACTCTCATTATGAATATTTGTTCTATGACTAATAATTACGCAGTAAAATGAAACTTAATATTTATATAAAAACATGACTTTCCTCCTCATTTTCTCGAAAGCTATTAGAGATATTGGAAATATAGTTGCAGCATCTGATAGACCTAATTAAACTCTAGAACTTATATTATGAATATTTGTTCTATGACTAATAATTACGCAGTAAAATGAAACTTAATATTTATATAAAAACATGACTTTCCTCCTCATTTTCTCGAAAGCTATTAGAGATATTGGAAATATCATTGCAGCATCTGATAGACCTGATTAAAATCTATTACTGTCATTATGAATATTTTCACTAGTACTAATAAATAGTGAATTTTACTTTTTTTAAAATGATTTTCTTCCTCGTTTTCTCGAAAGCTATTAGAGATATTGGAAATATCATTGCATCATCTAATACAACTAATTCAACTGTACAACTGATATTATGAATATTTGTTCTATGACTAATAATTACGCAGTAAAATAAAACTGTATTTTTATATAAAAACATGATTTTCCTCGTCATTTTCTCGAAAGCTATTAGAGATATTGGAAATATAATTGCAGCATTTGATAGACCTAATTAAACTGTACAACTGATATTATGAATATTTGTTCTATGACTAATAATTACGCAGTAAAATGAAACTTAATATTTTTATAAAAACATGAATTTCCTCCTCATTTTCTCGAAAGCTATTAGAGATATTGGAAATATTATTGCAGCATCTGATAGACCTAATTAAACTGTACCACTGATATTATGAATATTTGTTCTATGACTAATAATTACGCAGTAAAATGAAACTTAATATTTATATAAAAACATGATTTTCCTCCTCATTTTCTCGGAAGCTATTAGAGATATTGGAAATATCATTGCAGCATCTGATAGACCTAATTAAACTCTACAACTGATATTATGAATATTTGTTCTATGACTAATAATTACGCAGTAAAATGAAACTTAATATTTATATAAAAACAAGACTTTCCTCCTCATTTTCTCGAACGCTATTAGAGATATTGGAAATATCATTGCAGCATCTGATAGACCTGATTAAAATCTATTACTGTCATTATGAATATTTTCACTAGTACTAATAAATAGTGAATTTTACTTTTTTTTAAATTACTTTCTTCCTCGTTTTCTCGAAAACTATTAGAGATATTGGAAATATCATTGCATCATCTAATACAACTAACTCAACTTTACAACTGATATTATGAATATTTGTTCTATGACTAATAATTACGCAGGAAAATAAAACCGTATTTTTATATAAAAACATGATTTTCCTCGTCATTTTCTCGAAAGCTGTTAGAGATATTGGAAATATAATTGCAGCATCTGATAGACCTAATTAAACTCTACAACTGATATTATGAATATTTGTTCTATGACTAATAATTATGCAGTAAAATGAAACTTAATATTTATATAAAAACATGACTTTCCTCCTCATTTTCTCGAAAGCTATTAGAGATATTGGAAATATAATTGCAGCATCTGATAGACCTAATTAAACTCTACAACTGATATTATGAATATTTGTTCTATGACTAATAATTACGCAGTAAAATGAAACTTAATTTTTATATAAATACATGACTTTCCTCCTCATTTTCTCGAAAGCTATTAGAGATATTGGAAATATAGTTGCAGCATCTGATAGACCTAATTAAACTCTACAACTTATATTATGAATATTTTTTCTATGACTAATAATTACGCAGTAAAATGAAACTTAATATTTATATAAAAACATGACTTTCCTCCTCATTTTCTCGAAAGCTATTAGAGATATTGGAAATATCATTGCAGCATCTGATAGACCTGATTAACATCTATTACTGTCATTATGAATATTTTCACTAGTACTAATAAATAGTGAATTTTACTTTTTTTTAAATTACTTTCTTCCTCGTTTTCTCGAAAGCTATTAGAGATATTGGAAATATCATTGCATCATCTAATACAACTAATTCAACTGTACAACTGATATTATGAATATTTGTTCTATGACTAATAATTACGCAGTAAAATAAAACCGTATTTTTATATAAAAACATGATTTTCCTCGTCATTTTCTCGAAAGCTATTAGAGATATTGGAAATATAATTGCAGCATGTGATAGACCTAATTAAACTGTACAACTGATATTATGAATATTTGTTCTATGACTAATAATTACGCAGTAAAATGAAACTTAATATTTTTATAAAAACATGACTTTCCTCCTCATTTTCTCGAAAGCTATTAGAGATATTGGAATTATCATTGCAGCATCTGATAGACCTAATTAAACTGTACCACTGATATTATGAATATTTGTTCTATGACTAATAATTACGCAGTAAAATGAAACTTAATATTTATATAAAAACATGACTTTCCTCCTCATTTTCTCGGAAGCTATTAGAGATATTGGAAATATCATTGCAGCATCTGATAGACCTAATTAAACTGTACCACTGATATTATGAATATTTTTTCTATGACTAATAATTACGCAGTAAAATGAAACTTAATATTTATATAAAAACATGACTTTCCTCCTCATTTTCTCGGAAGCTATTAGAGATATTGGAAATATCATTGCAGCATCTGATAGACCTAATTAAACTCTACAACTGATATTATGAATATTTGTTCTATGACTAATAATTACGCAGTAAAATGAACCTTAATATTTATATAAAAACAAGACTTTCCTCCTCATTTTCTCGAACGCTATTAGAGATATTGGAAATATCATTGCAGCATCTGATAGACCTGATTAAAATCTATTACTGTCATTATGAATATTTTCACTAGTACTAATAAATAGTTAATTTTACTTTTTTAAAAATTACTTTCTTCCTCGTTTTCTCGAAAGCTATTAGAGATATTGGAAATATCATTGCATCATCTAATACAACTAATTCAACTTTACAACTGATATTATGAATATTTGTTCTATGACTAATAATTACGCAGGAAAATAAAACCGTATTTTTATATAAAAACATGATTTTCCTCGTCATTTTCTCGAAAGCTATTAGAGATATTTGGAAATATAATTGCAGCATCTGATAGACCTAATTAAACTGTACAACTGATATTATGAATATTTGTTCTATGACTAATAATTATGCAGTAAAATGAAACTTAATATTTATATAAAAACATGACTTTCCTCCTCATTTTCTCGAAAGCTATTAGAGATATTGGAAATATAATTGCAGCATCTGATAGACCTAATTAAACTGTACAACTGATATTATGAATATTTGTTCTATGACTAATAATTAGGCAGTAAAATAAAATCGTAGTTTTATATAAAAACATGATTTTCATCGTCATTTTCTCGAAAGCTATTAGAGATATTGGAAATATAATTGCAGCATGTGATAGACCTAATTAAACTGTACAACTGATATTATGAATATTTGTTCTATGACTAATAATTACGCAGTAAAATGAAACTTAATATTTTTATAAAAACATGACTTTCCTCCTCATTTTCTCGAAAGCTATTAGAGATATTGGAAATATCATTGCAGCATCTGATAGACCTAATTAAACTGTACCACTGATATTATGAATATTTGTTCTATGACTAATAATTACGCAGTAAAATGAAACTTAATATTTATATAAAAACATGACTTTCCTCCTCATTTTCTCGGAAGCTATTAGAGATATTGGAAATATCATTGCAGCATCTGATAGACCTAATTAAACTCTACAACTGATATTATGAATATTTGTTCTATGACTAATAATTACGCAGTAAAATGAAACTTAATATTTATATAAAAACATGACTTTCCTCCTCATTTTCTCGGAAGCTATTAGAGATATTGGAAATATCATTGCAGCATCAGATAGACCTAATTAAACTCTACAACTGATATTATGAATATTTGTTCTATGACTAATAATTACGCAGTAAAATGAAACTTAATATTTATATAAAAACATGATTTTCCTCGTCATTTTCTCGAAAGCTATTAGAGATATTGGAAATATAATTGCAGCATCTGATAGACCTAATTAAACTGTACAACTGATATTATGAATATTTGTTCTATGACTAATAATTATGCAGTAAAATGAAACTTAATATTTATATAAAAACATGACTTTCCTCCTCATTTTCTCGAAAGCTATTAGAGATATTGGAAATATAATTGCAGCATCTGATAGACCTAATTAAACTCTACAACTGATATTATGAATATTTGTTCTATGACTAATAATTACGCAGTAAAATGAAACTTAATTTTTATATAAATACATGATTTTCCTCCTCATTTTCTCGAAAGCTATTAGAGATATTGGAAATATAGTTGCAGCATCTGATAGACCTAATTAAACTCTACAACTTATATTATGAATATTTTTTGTATGACTAATAATTACGCAGTAAAATGAAACTTAATATTTATATAAAAACATGACTTTCCTCCTCATTTTCTCGAAAGCTATTAGAGATATTGGAAATATCATTGCAGCATCTGATAGACCTGATTAACATCTATTACTGTCATTATGAATATTTTCACTAGTACTAATAAATAGTGAATTTTACTTTTTTTTAAATTACTTTCTTCCTCGTTTTCTCGAAAGCTATTAGAGATATTGGAAATATCATTGCATCATCTAATACAACTAATTCAACTGTACAACTGATATTATGAATATTTGTTCTATGACTAATAATTACGCAGTAAAATAAAACCGTATTTTTATATAAAAACATGATTTTCCTCGTCATTTTCTCGAAAGCTATTAGAGATATTGGAAATATAATTGCAGCATTTGATAGACCTAATTAAACTGTACAACTGATATTATGAATATTTGTTCTATGACTAATAATTACGCAGTAAAATGAAACTTAATATTTTTATAAAAACATGAATTTCCTCCTCATTTTCTCGAAAGCTATTAGAGATATTGGAAATATTATTGCAGCATCTGATAGACCTAATTAAACTGTACCACTGATATTATGAATATTTGTTCTATGACTAATAATTACGCAGTAAAATGAAACTTAATATTTATATAAAAACATGACTTTCCTCCTCATTTTCTCGGAAGCTATTAGAGATATTGGAAATATCATTGCAGCATCTGATAGACCTAATTAAATTCTACAACTGATATTATGAATATTTGTTCTATGACTAATAATTACGCAGTAAAATGAAACTTAATATTTATATAAAAACAAGACTTTCCTCCTCATTTTCTCGAACGCTATTAGAGATATTGGAAATATCATTGCAGCATCTGATAGACCTGATTAAAATCTATTACTGTCATTATGAATATTTTCACTAGTACTAATAAATAGTGAATTTTACTTTTTTTTAAATTACTTTCTTCCTCGTTTTCTCGAAAACTATTAGAGATATAGGAAATATCATTGCATCATCTAATACAACTAACTCAACTTTACAACTGATATTATGAATATTTGTTCTATGACTAATAATTACGCAGGAAAATAAAACCGTATTTTTATATAAAAACATGATTTTCCTCGTCATTTTCTCGAAAGCTGTTAGAGATATTGGAAATATAATTGCAGCATCTGATAGACCTAATTAAACTCTACAACTGATATTATGAATATTTGTTCTATGACTAATAATTATGCAGTAAAATGAAACTTAATATTTATATAAAAACATGACTTTCCTCCTCATTTTCTCGAAAGCTATTAGAGATATTGGAAATATAATTGCAGCATCTGATAGACCTAATTAAACTCTACAACTGATATTATGAATATTTGTTCTATGACTAATAATTACGCAGTAAAATGAAACTTAATTTTTATATAAATACATGACTTTCCTCCTCATTTTCTCGAAAGCTATTAGAGATATTGGAAATATAGTTGCAGCATCTGATAGACCTAATTAAACTCTACAACTTATATTATGAATATTTTTTCTATGACTAATAATTACGCAGTAAAATGAAACTTAATATTTATATAAAAATATGACTTTCCTCCTCATTTTCTCGAAAGCTATTAGAGATATTGGAAATATCATTGCAGCATCTGATAGACCTGATTAACATCTATTACTGTCATTATGAATATTTTCACTAGTACTAATAAATAGTGAATTTTATTTTTTTTAAATTACTTTCTTCCTCGTTTTCTCGAAAGCTATTAGAGATATTGGAAATATCATTGCATCATCTAATACAACTAATTCAACTGTACAACTGATATTATGAATATTTGTTCTATGACTAATAATTACGCAGTAAAATAAAACCGTATTTTTATATAAAAACATGATTTTCCTCGTCATTTTCTCGAAAGCTATTAGAGATATTGGAAATATAATTGCAGCATGTGATAGACCTAATTAAAATGTACAACTGATATTATGAATATTTGTTCTATGACTAATAATTACGCAGTAAAATGAAACTTAATATTTTTATAAAAACATGACTTTCCTCCTCATTTTCTCGAAAGCTATTAGAGATATTGGAATTATCATTGCAGCATCTGATAGACCTAATTAAACTGTACCACTGATATTATGAATATTTGTTCTATGACTAATAATTACGCAGTAAAATGAAACATAATATTTATATAAAAACATGATTTTCCTCCTCATTTTCTCGGAAGCTATTAGAGATATTGGAAATATCATTGCAGCATCTGATAGACCTAATTAAACTGTACCACTGATATTATGAATATTTGTTCTATGACTAATAATTACGCAGTAAAATGAAACTTAATATTTATATAAAAACATGACTTTCCTCCTCATTTTCTCGGAAGCTATTAGAGATATTGGAAATATCATTGCAGCATCTGATAGACCTAATTAAACTCTACAACTGATATTATGAATATTTGTTCTATGACTAGTAATTACGCAGTAAAATGAAACCTTAATATTTATATAAAAACAAGACTTTCCTCCTCATTTTCTCGAACGCTATTAGAGATATTGGAAATATCATTGCAGCATCTGATAGACCTGATTAAAATCTATTACTGTCATTATGAATATTTTCACTAGTACTAATAAATAGTTAATTTTACTTTTTTAAAAATTACTTTCTTCCTCGTTTTCTCGAAAGCTATTAGAGATATTGGAAATATCATTGCATCATCTAATACAACTAATTCAACTTTACAACTGATATTATGAATATTTGTTCTATGACTAATAATTACGCAGGAAAATAAAACCGTATTTTTATATAAAAACATGATTTTCCTCGTCATTTTCTCGAAAGCTATTAGAGATATTGGAAATATAATTGCAGCATCTGATAGACCTAATTAAACTGTACAACTGATATTATGAATATTTGTTCTATGACTAATAATTATGCAGTAAAATGAAACTTAATATTTATATAAAAACATGACTTTCCTCCTCATTTTCTCGAAAGCTATTAGAGATATTGGAAATATAATTGCAGCATCTGATAGACCTAATTAAACTGTACAACTGATATTATGAATATTTGTTCTATGACTAATAATTAGGCAGTAAAATAAAATCGTATTTTTATATAAAAACATGATTTTCCTCGTCATTTTCTCGAAAGCTATTAGAGATATTGGAAATATAATTGCAGCATGTGATAGACCTAATTAAACTGTACAACTGATATTATGAATATTTGTTCTATGACTAATAATTACGCAGTAAAATGAAACTTAATATTTTTATAAAAACATGACTTTCCTCCTCATTTTCTCGAAAGCTATTAGAGATATTGGAAATATCATTGCAGCATCTGATAGACCTAATTAAACTGTACCACTGATATTATGAATATTTGTTCTATGACTAATAATTACGCAGTAAAATGAAACTTAATATTTATATAAAAACATGACTTTCCTCCTCATTTTCTCGGAAGCTATTAGAGATATTGGAAATATCATTGCAGCATCTGATAGACCTAATTAAACTCTACAACTGATATTATGAATATTTGTTCTATGACTAATAATTACGCAGTAAAATGAAACTTAATATTTATATAAAAACATGACTTTCCTCCTCATTTTCTCGGAAGCTATTAGAGATATTGGAAATATAATTGCAGCATCTGATAGACCTAATTAAACTCTACAACTGATATTATGAATATTTGTTCTATGACTAATAATTATGCAGTAAAATGAAACTTAATATTTATATAAAAACATGACTTTCCTCCTCATTTTCTCGAAAGCTATTAGAGATATTGGAAATATAATTGCAGCATCTGATAGACCTAATTAAACTGTACAACTGATATTATGAATATTTGTTCTATGACTAATAATTACGCAGTAAAATGAAACTTAATTTTTATATAAATACATGACTTTCCTCCTCATTTTCTCGAAAGCTATTAGAGATATTGGAAATATAGTTGCAGCATCTGATAGACCTAATTAAACTCTACAACTTATATTATGAATATTTTTTCTATGACTAATAATTACGCAGTAAAATGAAACTTAATATTTATATAAAAACATGACTTTCCTCCTCATTTTCTCGAAAGCTATTAGAGATATTGGAAATATCATTGCAGCATCTGATAGACCTGATTAACATCTATTACTGTCATTATGAATATTTTCACTAGTACTAATAAATAGTGAATTTTACTTTTTTTAAAATTACTTTCTTCCTCGTTTTCTCGAAAGCTATTAGAGATATTGGAAATATCATTGCATCATCTAATACAACTAATTCAACTGTACAACTGATATTATGAATATTTGTTCTATGACTAATAATTACGCAGTAAAATAAAACCGTATTTTTATATAAAAACATGATTTTCCTCGTCATTTTCTCGAAAGCTATTAGAGATATTGGAAATATAATTGCAGCATGTGATAGACCTAATTAAACTGTACAACTGATATTATGAATATTTGTTTCTATGACTAATAATTACGCAGTAAAATGAAACTTAATATTTTTATAAAAACATGACTTTCCTCCTCATTTTCTCGAAAGCTATTAGAGATATTGGAAATATCATTGCAGCATCTGATAGACCTAATTAAACTGTACCACTGATATTATGAATATTTGTTCTATGACTAATAATTACGCAGTAAAATGAAACTTAATATTTATATAAAAACATGACTTTCCTCCTCATTTTCTCGGAAGCTATTAGAGATATTGGAAATATCATTGCAGCATCTGATAGACCTAATTAAACTGTACCACTGATATTATGAATATTTGTTCTATGACTAATAATTACGCAGTAAAATGAAACTTAATATTTATATAAAAACATGACTTTCCTCCTCATTTTCTCGGAAGCTATTAGAGATATTGGAAATATCATTGCAGCATCTGATAGACCTAATTAAACTCTACAACTGATATTATGAATATTTGTTCTATGACTAATAATTACGCAGTAAAATGAACCTTAATATTTATATAAAAAAAAAGACTTTTCCTCCTCATTTTCTCGAACGCTATTAGAGATATTGGAAATATCATTGCAGCATCTGATAGACCTGATTAAAATCTATTACTGTCATTATGAATATTTTCACTAGTACTAATAAATAGTGAATTTTACTTTTTTAAAAATTACTTTCTTCCTCGTTTTCTCGAAAGCTATTAGAGATATTGGAAATATCATTGCATCATCTAATACAACTAATTCAACTTTACAACTGATATTATGAATATTTGTTCTATGACTAATAATTACGCAGGAAAATAAAACCGTATTTTTATATAAAAACATGATTTTCCTCGTCATTTTCTCGAAAGCTATTAGAGATATTGGAAATATAATTGCAGCATCTGATAGACCTAATTAAACTGTACAACTGATATTATGAATATTTGTTCTATGACTAATAATTATGCAGTAAAATGAAACTTAATATTTATATAAAAACATGACTTTCCTCCTCATTTTCTCGAAAGCTATTAGAGATATTGGAAATATAATTGCAGCATCTGATAGACCTAATTAAACTGTACAACTGATATTATGAATATTTGTTCTATGACTAATAATTACGCAGTAAAATAAAACCGTATTTTTATATAAAAACATGATTTTCCTCGTCATTTTCTCGAAAGCTATTAGAGATATTGGAAATATAATTGCAGCATGTGATAGACCTAATTAAACTGTACAACTGATATTATGAATATTTGTTCTATGACTAATAATTACGCAGTAAAATGAAACTTAATATTTTTATAAAAACATGACTTTCCTCCTCATTTTCTCGAAAGCTATTAGAGATATTGGAAATATCATTGCAGCATCTGATAGACCTAATTAAACTGTACCACTGATATTATGAATATTTGTTCTATGACTAATAATTACGCAGTAAAATGAAACTTAATATTTATATAAAAACATGACTTTCCTCCTCATTTTCTCGGAAGCTATTAGAGATATTGGAAATATCATTGCAGCATCTGATAGACCTAATTAAACTCTACAACTGATATTATGAATATTTGTTCTATGACTAATAATTACGCAGTAAAATGAAACTTAATATTTATATAAAAACATGACTTTCCTCCTCATTTTCTCGAACGCTATTAGAGATATTGGAAATATCATTGCAGCATCTGATAGACCTGATTAAAATCTATTAGTGTCATTATGAATATTTTCACTAGTACTAATAAATAGTGAATTTTACTTTTTTTTTAAATTACTTTCTTCCTCGTTTTCTCGAAAACTATTAGAGATATTGGAAATATCATTGCATCATCTAATACAACTAATTCAACTTTACAACTGATATTATGAATATTTGTTCTATGACTAATAATTACGCAGGAAAATAAAACCGTATTTTTATATAAAAACATGATTTTCCTCGTCATTTTCTCGAAAGCTATTAGAGATATTTGGAAATATAATTGCAGCATCTGATAAACCTAATTAAACTGTACAACTGATATTATGAATATTTGTTCTATGACTAATAATTATGCAGTAAAATGAAACTTAATATTTATATAAAAACATGACTTTCCTCCTCATTTTCTCGAAAGCTATTAGAGATATTGGAAATATAATTGCAGCATCTGATAGACCTAATTAAACTGTACAACTGATATTATGAATATTTGTTCTATGACTAATAATTAGGCAGTAAAATAAAATCGTATTTTTATATAAAAACATGATTTTCCTCGTCATTTTCTCGAAAGCTATTAGAGATATTGGAAATATAATTGCAGCATGTGATAGACCTAATTAAACTGTACAACTGATATTATGAATATTTGTTCTATGACTAATAATTACGCAGTAAAATGAAACTTAATATTTTTATAAAAACATGACTTTCCTCCTCATTTTCTCGAAAGCTATTAGAGATATTGGAAATATCATTGCAGCATCTGATAGACCTAATTAAACTGTACCACTGATATTATGAATATTTGTTCTATGACTAATAATTACGCAGTAAAATGAAACTTAATATTTATATAAAAACATGACTTTCCTCCTCATTTTCTCGGAAGCTATTAGAGATATTGGAAATATCATTGCAGCATCTGATAGACCTAATTAAACTCTACAACTGATATTATGAATATTTGTTCTATGACTAATAATTACGCAGTAAAATGAAACTTAATATTTATATAAAAACATGACTTTCCTCCTCATTTTCTCGGAAGCTATTAGAGATATTGGAAATATCATTGCAGCATCAGATAGACCTAATTAAACTCTACAACTGATATTATGAATATTTGTTCTATGACTAATAATTACGCAGTAAAATGAAACTTAATATTTATATAAAAACATGATTTTCCTCGTCATTTTCTCGAAAGCTATTAGAGATATTGGAAATATAATTGCAGCATCTGATAGACCTAATTAAACTGTACAACTGATATTATGAATATTTGTTCTATGACTAATAATTATGCAGTAAAATGAAACTTAATATTTATATAAAAACATGACTTTCCTCCTCATTTTCTCGAAAGCTATTAGAGATATTGGAAATATAATTGCAGCATCTGATAGACCTAATTAAACTCTAAACTGATATTATGAATATTTGTTCTATGACTAATAATTACGCAGTAAAATGAAACTTAATTTTTATATAAATACATGATTTTCCTCCTCATTTTCTCGAAAGCTATTAGAGATATTGGAAATATAGTTGCAGCATCTGATAGACCTAATTAAACTCTACAACTTATATTATGAATATTTTTTGTATGACTAATAATTACGCAGTAAAATGAAACTTAATATTTATATAAAAACATGACTTTCCTCCTCATTTTCTCGAAAGCTATTAGAGATATTGGAAATATCATTGCAGCATCTGATAGACCTGATTAACATCTATTACTGTCATTATGAATATTTTCACTAGTACTAATAAATAGTGAATTTTACTTTTTTTTAAATTACTTTCTTCCTCGTTTTCTCGAAAGCTATTAGAGATATTGGAAATATCATTGCATCATCTAATACAACTAATTCAACTGTACAACTGATATTATGAATATTTGTTCTATGACTAATAATTACGCAGTAAAATAAAACCGTATTTTTATATAAAAACATGATTTTCCTCGTCATTTTCTCGAAAGCTATTAGAGATATTGGAAATATAATTGCAGCATTTGATAGACCTAATTAAACTGTACCACTGATATTATGAATATTTGTTCTATGACTAATAATTACGCAGTAAAATGAAACTTAATATTTTTATAAAAACATGAATTTCCTCCTCATTTTCTCGAAAGCTATTAGAGATATTGGAAATATTATTGCAGCATCTGATAGACCTAATTAAACTGTACCACTGATATTATGAATATTTGTTCTATGACTAATAATTACGCAGTAAAATGAAACTTAATATTTATATAAAAACATGACTTTCCTCCTCATTTTCTCGGAAGCTATTAGAGATATTGGAAATATCATTGCAGCATCTGATAGACCTAATTAAATTCTACAACTGATATTATGAATATTTGTTCTATGACTAATAATTACGCAGTAAAATGAAACTTAATATTTATATAAAAACAAGACTTTCCTCCTCATTTTCTCGAACGCTATTAGAGATATTGGAAATATCATTGCAGCATCTGATAGACCTGATTAAAATCTATTACTGTCATTATGAATATTTTCACTAGTACTAATAAATAGTGAATTTTACTTTTTTTTAAATTACTTTCTTCCTCGTTTTCTCGAAAACTATTAGAGATATTGGAAATATCATTGCATCATCTAATACAACTAACTCAACTTTACAACTGATATTATGAATATTTGTTCTATGACTAATAATTACGCAGGAAAATAAAACCGTATTTTTATATAAAAACATGATTTTCCTCGTCATTTTCTCGAAAGCTGTTAGAGATATTGGAAATATAATTGCAGCATCTGATAGACCTAATTAAACTCTACAACTGATATTATGAATATTTGTTCTATGACTAATAATTATGCAGTAAAATGAAACTTAATATTTATATAAAAACATGACTTTCCTCCTCATTTTCTCGAAAGCTATTAGAGATATTGGAAATATAATTGCAGCATCTGATAGACCTAATTAAACTCTACAACTGATATTATGAATATTTGTTCTATGACTAATAATTACGCAGTAAAATGAAACTTAATTTTTATATAAATACATGACTTTCCTCCTCATTTTCTCGAAAGCTATTAGAGATATTGGAAATATAGTTGCAGCATCTGATAGACCTAATTAAACTCTACAACTTATATTATGAATATTTTTTCTATGACTAATAATTACGCAGTAAAATGAAACTTAATATTTATATAAAAATATGACTTTCCTCCTCATTTTCTCGAAAGCTATTAGAGATATTGGAAATATCATTGCAGCATCTGATAGACCTGATTAACATCTATTACTGTCATTATGAATATTTTCACTAGTACTAATAAATAGTGAATTTTATTTTTTTTAAATTACTTTCTTCCTCGTTTTCTCGAAAGCTATTAGAGATATTGGAAATATCATTGCATCATCTAATACAACTAATTCAACTGTACAACTGATATTATGAATATTTGTTCTATGACTAATAATTACGCAGTAAAATAAAACCGTATTTTTATATAAAAACATGATTTTCCTCGTCATTTTCTCGAAAGCTATTAGAGATATTGGAAATATAATTGCAGCATGTGATAGACCTAATTAAACTGTACAACTGATATTATGAATATTTGTTCTATGACTAATAATTACGCAGTAAAATGAAACTTAATATTTTTATAAAAACATGACTTTCCTCCTCATTTTCTCGAAAGCTATTAGAGATATTGGAATTATCATTGCAGCATCTGATAGACCTAATTAAACTGTACCACTGATATTATGAATATTTGTTCTATGACTAATAATTACGCAGTAAAATGAAACTTAATATTTATATAAAAACATGACTTTCCTCCTCATTTTCTCGGAAGCTATTAGAGATATTGGAAATATCATTGCAGCATCTGATAGACCTAATTAAACTCTACAACTGATATTATGAATATTTGTTCTATGACTAGTAATTACGCAGTAAAATGAACCTTAATATTTATATAAAAACAAGACTTTCCTCCTCATTTTCTCGAACGCTATTAGAGATATTGGAAATATCATTGCAGCATCTGATAGACCTGATTAAAATCTATTACTGTCATTATGAATATTTTCACTAGTACTAATAAATAGTTAATTTTACTTTTTTAAAAATTACTTTCTTCCTCGTTTTCTCGAAAGCTATTAGAGATATTGGAAATATCATTGCATCATCTAATACAACTAATTCAACTTTACAACTGATATTATGAATATTTGTTCTATGACTAATAATTACGCAGGAAAATAAAACCGTATTTTTATATAAAAACATGATTTTCCTCGTCATTTTCTCGAAAGCTATTAGAGATATTGGAAATATAATTGCAGCATCTGATAGACCTAATTAAACTGTACAACTGATATTATGAATATTTGTTCTATGACTAATAATTATGCAGTAAAATGAAACTTAATATTTATATAAAAACATGATTTTCCTCCTCATTTTCTCGAAAGCTATTAGAGATATTGGAAATATAATTGCAGCATCTGATAGACCTAATTAAACTGTACAACTGATATTATGAATATTTGTTCTATGACTAATAATTAGGCAGTAAAATAAAATCGTATTTTTATATAAAAACATGATTTTCCTCGTCATTTTCTCGAAAGCTATTAGAGATATTGGAAATATAATTGCAGCATGTGATAGACCTAATTAAACTGTACAACTGATATTATGAATATTTGTTCTATGACTAATAATTACGCAGTAAAATGAAACTTAATATTTTTATAAAAACATGACTTTCCTCCTCATTTTCTCGAAAGCTATTAGAGATATTGGAAATATCATTGCAGCATCTGATAGACCTAATTAAACTGTACCACTGATATTATGAATATTTGTTCTATGACTAATAATTACGCAGTAAAATGAAACTTAATATTTATATAAAAACATGACTTTCCTCCTCATTTTCTCGGAAGCTATTAGAGATATTGGAAATATCATTGCAGCATCTGATAGACCTAATTAAACTCTACAACTGATATTATGAATATTTGTTCTATGACTAATAATTACGCAGTAAAATGAAACTTAATATTTATATAAAAACATGACTTTCCTCCTCATTTTCTCGGAAGCTATTAGAGATATTGGAAATATAATTGCAGCATCTGATAGACCTAATTAAACTCTACAACTGATATTATGAATATTTGTTCTATGACTAATAATTATGCAGTAAAATGAAAATTAATATTTATATAAAAACATGACTTTCCTCCTCATTTTCTCGAAAGCTATTAGAGATATTGGAAATATAATTGCAGCATCTGATAGACCTAATTAAACTGTACAACTGATATTATGAATATTTGTTCTATGACTAATAATTACGCAGTAAAATGAAACTTAATTTTTATATAAATACATGACTTTCCTCCTCATTTTCTCGAAAGCTATTAGAGATATTGGAAATATAGTTGCAGCATCTGATAGACCTAATTAAACTCTACAACTTATATTATGAATATTTTTTCTATGACTAATAATTACGCAGTAAAATGAAACTTAATATTTATATAAAAACATGACTTTCCTCCTCATTTTCTCGAAAGCTATTAGAGATATTGGAAATATCATTGCAGCATCTGATAGACCTGATTAACATCTATTACTGTCATTATGAATATTTTCACTAGTACTAATAAATAGTGAATTTTACTTTTTTTAAAATTACTTTCTTCCTCGTTTTCTCGAAAGCTATTAGAGATATTGGAAATATCATTGCATCATCTAATACAACTAATTCAACTGTACAACTGATATTATGAATATTTGTTCTATGACTAATAATTACGCAGTAAAATAAAACCGTATTTTTATATAAAAACATGATTTTCCTCGTCATTTTCTCGAAAGCTATTAGAGATATTGGAAATATAATTGCAGCATGTGATAGACCTAATTAAACTGTACAACTGATATTATGAATATTTTTTCTATGACTAATAATTACGCAGTAAAATGAAACTTAATATTTTTATAAAAACATGACTTTCCTCCTCATTTTCTCGAAAGCTATTAGAGATATTGGAAATATCATTGCAGCATCTGATAGACCTAATTAAACTGTACCACTGATATTATGAATATTTGTTCTATGACTAATAATTACGCAGTAAAATGAAACTTAATATTTATATAAAAACATGACTTTCCTCCTCATTTTCTCGGAAGCTATTAGAGATATTGGAAATATCATTGCAGCATCTGATAGACCTAATTAAACTGTACCACTGATATTATGAATATTTGTTCTATGACTAATAATTACGCAGTAAAATGAAACTTAATATTTATATAAAAACATGACTTTCCTCCTCATTTTCTCGGAAGCTATTAGAGATATTGGAAATATCATTGCAGCATCTGATAGACCTAATTAAACTCTACAACTGATATTATGAATATTTGTTCTATGACTAATAATTACGCAGTAAAATGAACCTTAATATTTATATAAAAAAAAAGACTTTTCTCCTCATTTTCTCGAACGCTATTAGAGATATTGGAAATATCATTGCAGCATCTGATAGACCTGATTAAAATCTATTACTGTCATTATGAATATTTTCACTAGTACTAATAAATAGTGAATTTTACTTTTTTAAAAATTACTTTCTTCCTCGTTTTCTCGAAAGCTATTAGAGATATTGGAAATATCATTGCATCATCTAATACAACTAATTCAACTTTACAACTGATATTATGAATATTTGTTCTATGACTAATAATTACGCAGGAAAATAAAACCGTATTTTTATATAAAAACATGATTTTCCTCGTCATTTTCTCGAAAGCTATTAGAGATATTGGAAATATAATTGCAGCATCTGATAGACCTAATTAAACTGTACAACTGATATTATGAATATTTGTTCTATGACTAATAATTATGCAGTAAAATGAAACTTAATATTTATATAAAAACATGACTTTCCTCCTCATTTTCTCGAAAGCTATTAGAGATATTGGAAATATAATTGCAGCATCTGATAGACCTAATTAAACTGTACAACTGATATTATGAATATTTGTTCTATGACTAATAATTACGCAGTAAAATAAAACCGTATTTTTATATAAAAACATGATTTTCCTCGTCATTTTCTCGAAAGCTATTAGAGATATTGGAAATATAATTGCAGCATGTGATAGACCTAATTAAACTGTACAACTGATATTATGAATATTTGTTCTATGACTAATAATTACGCAGTAAAATGAAACTTAATATTTTTATAAAAACATGACTTTCCTCCTCATTTTCTCGAAAGCTATTAGAGATATTGGAAATATCATTGCAGCATCTGATAGACCTAATTAAACTGTACCACTGATATTATGAATATTTGTTCTATGACTAATAATTACGCAGTAAAATGAAACTTAATATTTATATAAAAACATGACTTTCCTCCTCATTTTCTCGGAAGCTATTAGAGATATTGGAAATATCATTGCAGCATCTGATAGACCTAATTAAACTCTACAACTGATATTATGAATATTTGTTCTATGACTAATAATTACGCAGTAAAATGAAACTTAATATTTATATAAAAACATGACTTTCCTCCTCATTTTCTCGAACGCTATTAGAGATATTGGAAATATCATTGCAGCATCTGATAGACCTGATTAAAATCTATTAGTGTCATTATGAATATTTTCACTAGTACTAATAAATAGTGAATTTTACTTTTTTTTTAATTACTTTCTTCCTCGTTTTCTCGAAAGCTATTAGAGATATTGGAAATATCATTGCATCATCTAATACAACTAATTCAACTGTACAACTGATATTATGAATATTTGTTCTATGACTAATAATTACGCAGTAAAATAAAACCGTATTTTTATATAAAAACATGATTTTCCTCGTCATTTTCTCGAAAGCTATTAGAGATATTGGAAATATAATTGCAGCATCTGATAGACCTAATTAAACTGTACAACTGATATTATGAATATTTGTTCTATGACTAATAATTATGCAGTAAAATGAAACTTAATATTTATATAAAAACATGACTTTCCTCCTCATTTTCTCGAAAGCTATTAGAAATATTGGAAATATAATTGCAGCATGTGATAGACCTAATTAAACTGTACAACTGATATTATGAATATTTGTTCTATGACTAATAATTACGCAGTAAAATGAAACTTAATATTTTTATAAAAACATGACTTTCCTCCTCATTTTCTCGAAAGCTATTAGAGATAATGGAAATATCATTGCAGCATCTGATAGACCTAATTAAACTGTACCACTGATATTATGAATATTTGTTCTATGACTAATAATTACGCAGTAAAATGAAACTTAATATTTATATAAAAACATGACTTTCCTCCTCATTTTCTCGGAAGCTATTAGAGATATTGGAAATATCATATCAGCATCTGATAGACCTGATGAAAATCTACTACTGTCATTATGAATATTTTCACTAGTACTAATAAATAGTGAATTTTACTTTTTTAAAAATTATTTTCTTCCTCGTTTTCTCGAAAGCTATTAGAGATATTGGAAATATCATTGCATCATCTAATACAACTAATTCAACTGTACAACTGATATTATGAATATTTGTTCTATGACTAATAATTACGCAGTAAAATAAAACCGTATTTTTATATAAAAACATGATTTTTCTCGTCATTTTCTTGAAAGCTATTAGAGATATTGGAAATATAATTGCAGCATATGATAGACCTAATTAAACTGTACAACTCTCATTATGAATATTTGTTCTATGACTAATAATTACGCAGTAAAATGAAGCTTAATATTTATATAAAAACATGATTTTCTTCCTCATTTTTTAGAAAGCTATTAGAGATATTGGAAATATAATTGCAGCATCTGATAGACCTAATTAAACTCTACAACTGATATTATGAATATTTGTTCTATGACTAATAATTACGCAGTAAAATGAAACTTAATATTTATATAAAAACATGACTTTCCTCCTCATTTTCTCGAAAGCTATTAGAGATATTGGAAATATCATTGCAGCATCTGATAGTCCTGATTAAAATCTATTACTGTCATTATGAATATTTTCACTAGTACTAATAAATAGTGAATTTTACTTTTTTTTAAATTAATTTATTCCTCATTTTCTCGAAAGCTATTAGAGATATTGGAAATATCATTGCATCATCTAATACAACTAATTCAACTGTACAACTGATATTATGAATATTTGTTCTATGACTAATAATTACGCAGTAAAATAAAACCGTATTTTTATATAAAAACATGATTTTCCTCGTCATTTTCTCGAAAGCTATTAGAGATATTGGAAATATAATTGCAGCATCTGATAGACCTAATTAAACTGTACAACTGATATTATGAATATTTGTTCTATGACTAATAATTATGCAGTAAAATGAAACTTAATATTTATATAAAAACATGACTTTCCTCCTCATTTTCTCGAAAGCTATTAGAGATATTGGAAATATAATTGCAGCATGTGATAAACCTAATTAAACTGTACAACTGATATTATGAATATTTGTTCTATGACTAATAATTACGCAGTAAAATGAAACTTAATATTTTTATAAAAACATGACTTTCCTCCTCATTTTCTCGAAAGCTATTAGAGATATTGGAAATATCATTGCAGCATCTGATAGACCTAATTAAACTGTACCACTGATATTATGAATATTTGTTCTATGACTAATAATTACGCAGTAAAATGAAACTTAATATTTTTATAAAAACATGACTTTCCTCCTCATTTTCTCGGAAGCTATTAGAGTTATTGGAAATATCATTTCAGCATCTGATAGACCTGATGAAAATCTACTACTGTCATTATGAATATTCTCACTAGTACTAATAAATACTGAATTTTACTTCTTTTTAAATTACTTTCTTCCTCGTTTTCTCGAAAGCTATTAGAGATATTGGAAATATCATTGCATCATCTGATACAACTAATTCAACTGTATAACTGATATTATGAATATTTGTTCTATGACTAATAATTACCTAGTAAAAAAAAACCGTATTTTTATATAAAAACATAATTTTCCTCGTCATTTTCTCGAAAGCTATTAGAGATATTGGAAATATAATTGCAGCATCTGATAGACCTAATTAAACTGTACAACTCTCATTATGAATATTTGTTCTATGACTAATAATTACGCAGTAAAATGAAACTTAATATTTATATAAAAACATGACTTTCCTCCTCATTTTCTCGAAAGCTATTAGAGATATTGGAAATATAGTTGCAGCATCTGATAGACCTAATTAAACTCTAGAACTTATATTATGAATATTTGTTCTATGACTAATAATTACGCAGTAAAATGAAACTTAATATTTATATAAAAACATGACTTTCCTCCTCATTTTCTCGAAAGCTATTAGAGATATTGGAAATATCATTGCAGCATCTGATAGACCTGATTAAAATCTATTACTGTCATTATGAATATTTTCACTAGTACTAATAAATAGTGAATTTTACTTTTTTAAAAATTATTTTCTTCCTCGTTTTCTCGAAAGCTATTAGAGATATTGGAAATATCATTGCATCATCTAATACAACTAATTCAACTGTACAACTGATATTATGAATATTTGTTCTATGACTAATAATTACGCAGTAAAATAAAACTGTATTTTTATATAAAAACATGATTTTCCTCGTCATTTTCTCGAAAGCTATTAGAGATATTGGAAATATAATTGCAGCATGTGATAGACCTAATTAAACTGTACAACTGATATTATGAATATTTGTTCTATGACTAATAATTACGCAGTAAAATGAAACTTGATATTTTTATAAAAACATGAATTTCCTCCTCATTTTCTCGAAAGCTATTAGAGATATTGGAAATATCATTGCAGCATCTGATAGACCTAATTAAACTGTACCACTGATATTATGAATATTTGTTCTATGACTAATAATTACGCAGTAAAATGAAACTTAATATTTATATAAAAACATGACTTTCCTCCTCATTTTCTCGAACGCTATTAGAGATATTGGAAATATCATTGCAGCATCTGATAGACCTGATTAAAATCTATTACTGTCATTATGAATATTTTCACTAGTACTAATAAATAGTGAATTTTACTTTTTTTAAAATTACTTTCTTCCTCGTTTTCTCGAAAACTATTAGAGATATTGGAAATATCATTGCATCATCTAATACAACTAATTCAACTTTACAACTGATATTATGAATATTTGTTCTATGACTAATAATTACGCAGGAAAATAAAACCGTATTTTTATATAAAAACATGATTTTCCTCGTCATTTTCTCGAAAGCTATTAGAGATATTGGAAATATAATTGCAGCATCTGATAGACCTAATTAAACTCTACAACTGATATTATGAATATTTGTTCTATGACTAATAATTATGCAGTAAAATGAAACTTAATATTTATATAAAAACATGACTTTCCTCCTCATTTTCTCGAAAGCTATTAGAGATATTGGAAATATAATTGCAGCATCTGATAGACCTAATTAAACTCTACAACTGATATTATGAATATTTGTTCTATGACTAATAATTACGCAGTAAAATGAAACTTAATTTTTATATAAATACATGACTTTCCTCCTCATTTTCTCGAAAGCTATTAGAGATATTGGAAATATAGTTGCAGCATCTGATAGACCTAATTAAACTCTACAACTTATATTATGAATATTTTTTCTATGACTAATAATTACGCAGTAAAATGAAACTTAATATTTATATAAAAACATGACTTTCCTCCTCATTTTCTCGGAAGCTATTAGAGATATTGGAAATATCATATCAGCATCTGATAGACCTGATGAAAATCTACTACTGTCATTATGAATATTTTCACTAGTACTAATAAATAGTGAATTTTACTTTTTTTTAAATTATTTTCTTCCTCGTTTTCTCGAAAGCTATTAGAGATATTGGAAATATCATTGCATCATCTAATACAACTAATTCAACTGTACAACTGATATTATGAATATTTGTTCTATGACTAATAATTACGCAGTAAAATAAAACCGTATTTTTATATAAAAACATGAATTTTCTCGTCATTTTCTTGAAAGCTATTAGAGATATTGGAAATATAATTGCAGCATGTGATAGACCTAATTAAACTGTACAACTCTCATTATGAATATTTGTTCTATGACTAATAATTACGCAGTAAAATGAAGCTTAATATTTATATAAAAACATGATTTTCTTCCTCATTTTTTAGAAAGCTATTAGAGATATTGGAAATATAATTGCAGCATCTGATAGACCTAATTAAACTCTACAACTGATATTATGAATATTTGTTCTATGACTAATAATTACGCAGTAAAATGAAACTTAATATTTATATAAAAACATGACTTTCCTCCTCATTTTCTCGAAAGCTATTAGAGATATTGGAAATATCATTGCAGCATCTGATAGTCCTGATTAAAATCTATTACTGTCATTATGAATATTTTCACTAGTACTAATAAATAGTGAATTTTACTTTTTTTTAAATTAATTTATTCCTCATTTTCTCGAAAGCTATTAGAGATATTGGAAATATCATTGCATCATCTAATACAACTAATTCAACTGTACAACTGATATTATGAATATTTGTTCTATGACTAATAATTACGCAGTAAAATAAAACCGTATTTTTATATAAAAACATGATTTTCCTCGTCATTTTCTCGAAAGCTATTAGAGATATTGGAAATATAATTGCAGCATCTGATAGACCTAATTAAACTGTACAACTGATATTATGAATATTTGTTCTATGACTAATAATTATGCAGTAAAATGAAACTTAATATTTATATAAAAACATGACTTTCCTCCTCATTTTCTCGAAAGCTATTAGAGATATTGGAAATATAATTGCAGCATGTGATAAACCTAATTAAACTGTACAACTGATATTATGAATATTTGTTCTATGACTAATAATTACGCAGTAAAATGAAACTTAATATTTTTATAAAAACATGACTTTCCTCCTCATTTTCTCGAAAGCTATTAGAGATATTGGAAATATCATTGCAGCATCTGATAGACCTAATTAAACTGTACCACTGATATTATGAATATTTGTTCTATGACTAATAATTACGCAGTAAAATGAAACTTAATATTTTTATAAAAACATGACTTTCCTCCTCATTTTCTCGGAAGCTATTAGAGTTATTGGAAATATCATTTCAGCATCTGATAAACCTGATGAAAATCTACTACTGTCATTATGAATATTTTCACTAGTACTAATAAATACTGAATTTTACTTTTTTTTAAATTACTTTCTTCCTCGTTTTCTCGAAAGCTATTAGAGATATTGGAAATATCATTGCATCATCTGATACAACTAATTCAACTGTATAACTGATATTATGAATATTTGTTCTATGACTAATAATTACCTAGTAAAAAAAAAACGTATTTTTATATAAAAACATAATTTTCCTCATCATTTTCTCGAAAGCTATTAGAGATATTGGAAATATAATTGCAGCATCTGATAGACCTAATTAAACTGTACAACTCTCATTATGAATATTTGTTCTATGACTAATAATTACGCAGTAAAATGAAACTTAATATTTATATAAAAACATGACTTTCCTCCTCATTTTCTCGAAAGCTATTAGAGATATTGGAAATATAGTTGCAGCATCTGATAGACCTAATTAAACTCTACAACTTATATTATGAATATTTGTTCTATGACTAATAATTACGCAGTAAAATGAAACTTAATATTTATATAAAAACATGACTTTCCTCCTCATTTTCTCGAAAGCTATTAGAGATATTGGAAATATCATTGCAGCATCTGATAGACCTGATTAAAATCTATTACTGTCATTATGAATATTTTCACTAGTACTAATAAATAGTGAATTTTACTTTTTTAAAAATTATTTTCTTCCTCGTTTTCTCGAAAGCTATTAGAGATATTGGAAATATCATTGCATCATCTAATACAACTAATTCAACTGTACAACTGATATTATGAATATTTGTTCTATGACTAATAATTACGCAGTAAAATAAAACTGTATTTTTATATAAAAACATGATTTTCCTCGTCATTTTCTCGAAAGCTATTAGAGATATTGGAAATATAATTGCAGCATGTGATAGACCTAATTAAACTGTACAACTGATATTATGAATATTTGTTCTATGACTAATAATTACGCAGTAAAATGAAACTTAATATTTTTATAAAAACATGAATTTCCTCCTCATTTTCTCGAAAGCTATTAGAGATATTGGAAATATCATTGCAGCATCTGATAGACCTAATTAAACTGTACCACTGATATTATGAATATTTGTTCTATGACTAATAATTACGCAGTAAAATGAAACTTAATATTTATATAAAAACATGACTTTCCTCCTCATTTTCTCGGAAGCTATTAGAGATATTGGAAATATCATTGCAGCATCTGATAGACCTAATTAAACTCTACAACTGATATTATGAATATTTGTTCTATGACTAATAATTACGCAGTAAAATGAAACTTAATATTTATATAAAAACAAGACTTTCCTCCTCATTTTCTCGAATGCTATTAGAGATATTGGAAATATCATTGCAGCATCTGATAGACCTGATTAAAATCTATTACTGTCATTATGAATATTTTCACTAGTACTAATAAATAGTGAATTTTACTTTTTTTAAAATTACTTTCTTCCTCGTTTTCTCGAAAACTATTAGAGATATTGGAAATATCATTGCATCATCTAATACAACTAATTCAACTTTACAACTGATATTATGAATATTTGTTCTATGACTAATAATTACGCAGGAAAATAAAACCGTATTTTTATATAAAAGCATGATTTTCCTCGTCATTTTCTCGAAAGCTATTAGAGATATTGGAAATATAATTGCAGCATGTGATAGACCTAATTAAACTGTACAACTGATATTATGAATATTTGTTCTATGACTAATAATTACGAAGTAAAATGAAACTTAATATTTTTATAAAAACATGACTTTCCTCCTCATTTTCTCGAAAGCTATTAGAGATATTGGAAATATCATTGCAGCATCTGATAGACCTAATTAAACTGTACCACTGATATTATGAATATTTGTTCTATGACTAATAATTACGCAGTAAAATGAAACTTAATATTTATATAAAAACATGACTTTCCTCCTCATTTTCTCGGAAGCTATTAGAGATATTGGAAATATCATTGCAGCATCTGATAGACCTAATTAAACTCTATAACTGATATTATGAATATTTGTTCTATGACTAATAATTACGCAGTAAAATGAAACTTAATATTTATATAAAAACAAGACTTTCCTCCTCATTTTCTCGAACGCTATTAGAGATATTGGAAATATCATTGCAGCATCTGATAGACCTGATTAAAATCTATTACTGTCATTATGAATATTTTCACTAGTACTAATAAATAGTGAATTTTACTTTTTTTTAAATTACTTTCTTCCTCGTTTTCTTGAAAGCTATTAGAGATATTGGAAATATCATTGCATCATCTAATACAACTAATTCAACTGTACAACTGATATTATGAATATTTGTTCTATGACTAATAATTACGCAGTAAAATAAAACCGTATTTTTATATAAAAACATGATTTTCCTCGTCATTTTCTCGAAAGCTATTAGAGATATTGGAAATATAATTGCAGCATCTGATAGACCTAATTAAACTCTACAACTGATATTATGAATATTTGTTCTATGACTAATAATTACGCAGTAAAATGAAACTTAATTTTTATATAAATACATGACTTTCCTC
>JAPQNM010000008.1:14124196-14149196 GCA_029783475.1 Metacarcinus magister | reverse complement strand
CTCTCTCTCTCTCTCTCTCTCTCTCTCTCTCTCTTCCTTAATAACCAAAATACTTCCTCCATTCACCCTCGCTTCGCCTACTTTCCTCCTAAAATTTCCTCATCCTTCACTCCACCTTGCAGTGACGTTCTAACAGTAATCAATAACACCATTTTGCGAGGAATATTGGAAATCACTACCAAGAGATGGCGCTGATCGAACTCACACCCTACCAACGCCTAAGCTAACACGAACCCATCTCCTCCTCCTCCTCTACCTCCTCCTCCTCCTTCAAGTGTCGTTGGTTTAAGAGCATGAAGTGTGTGGTACGAGTGTCAGGTGGGAGTGAGGTGGATGTAAGTGTGGATTAAAAAATGGATGAATTGTTGGATGCGTGAGGTGTCGAGTGCTTGGTGTCTCAGGTGTGCTGTGTGTCAGGTGTGCTGTGTCTCAGGTGTTGGGATCAAGTTCAGGTGTGAAAAAACAGGTGAGGTAAAAGAACAGGTGTAGCTTTTTTTTATGTTGCAGGTGGGCGGATAGACAGACGAGGCCAATTATAATGAGAAATAAGAAATAGTTTTGAATTTTTTTTTATATATTGGTTGGAATATCTTTTTTTTTTATTTTTTATGGAAGCCACGAGTAAACTTCTGTCTATTCTAAAAAGAAGTTTGAATTGAAAAGTATCTGAAAGTGATGACAGTGAAAATGAGGCGTGAGGTTCAGTTTTCTTTTACTTTATTTTTTTTTTTTAATTCTCTGGAAGACTAAAAATAAAATTCCATGAGACTTCTGAAATCAAAGTTATTTATTTATTTATTTATTTATTTATTTTATCTTGTGAAATATTTTGTCTAGTAATTCATGCGTAATTTCCAAATGAATAAAACTGTAAAAAAAATAAAAGTGACATACAAACTCACTCATTCATTCAATTTAAAAAGAAAAGTTTCAAATCAGGTACACGCACACGTCCACACACGCACACACACACACACACACACACACACACACACACACACACATACACACACACTGTAATACCTTCCCTCGCAGCTTAGTATAAAAAAATGAAGAAAAAAAAAAGAGTATATATATTTCATCACCACGAGAGACACACTTCGTCAGCGCCTTCAGGAATGGGAGTAGAAGGGTCATCGGAACTTGCGGATGCTGAGAGCTTTCTGAGGAGGAGGTGGAAGAGGAGGAGGAGGTGGAAGAGGAGGAGGAGGAGGAGGAGGAGGAGGAGGAGGAGAGGAGGAGGAGGAGGAGGAGGTACGTGGGTAGGGGTAAAAGTCTGTGGTGAGTTAAAGTTGTATAAACAGTATGATTCCCAGGGGAGGCAAAGCACGAGGAGGAGGAGGAGGAGGAGGAGGAAGGAGAGGGAATGGAGAGATGGAGGAAGACTGGGTTATTCTTTTATCTCATTGTGGTGTCTCCTGGGATATCTCCTCCTCTCCTTCCTTCCCTCCCTCTCACCTTCCCTCCGTCCCTCCCTCCCTCCCTTCTTCAAATAGCACTGAAAGGAAATGAACCAAAAGAAGAGGACATGTCGAACGAGAGAGAGAGAGAGAGAGAGAGAGAGAGAGAGAGAGAGAGAGAGAGAGAGAGAGAGAGAGAGAGAGAGAGAGAGAGAATGTCGTGGACTATCTCTCACAACATACAGCGGATCAACACTCCTTCAGGAACCCTTCAAACTCTGCCGTGTGGGAGGGAAGGAGTGGGAGGTAGGACCCCTAGGACTCTTGTGCCAACACCCACCGTATTGACCTAATTTTCGAGTATCTGAAGTGTGTGTATGTATGAGTGTATGTCTCTCTCTCTCTCTCTCTCTCTCTCTCTCTCTCTCTCAAGGGAAGGAAGAGTATAAAAGTAAAGGAAAGCACTTGAACTGATGAGTCTCCAGGTGTAGGTAAAGCAGGTAAGTTCCAACACACCTGAGGGAATGCAGGTAATGAACAGGTGTTTTGAACGGTGATGCTGCGATTTCTCTTCACGTTTCAATAGCTAGAATTTTGTTTTTTTTAAAATTTGAGTTCCGATTATAATTTCCTTGATAACTGTTGAGTATTTTTTGTATCTTCTTTCTCTCTTTTTCTATCTCCCTGTCTTTCTCATAATCCTGACAAAATTTCTATCTTTCTCACCTATTTTTTCACCCTCTCTCACTTCCCTCCTATTACCTCCTCCCTTAAAACCTCACCTTACACCCTTTTTTCAACATCCATTCTTCCCTTTCTTCCTCTCAAGCCATTATCACCTCCTCCCACTCCCTCCCTCTCAATTCCACACTCACCCCATTAGACAACTCCAGCAAAGACATCAGAAACCACCCATTACAACCCACTCCTGCCCACTGGAACCAACGCCCACACTCCCCTCATCTCCCCACGCCCATTCTTCCCTCGTCTGGGTCTGTCTTTCCTCATTTCCTTAAGTCTGCCTCTCAAAAGGGTTCCCCGTTTTCTTTAAGTATAAGAGAATGCCTCTTTGTGACCATTTTTAGGTTCGATAATAGGCCTGCGAAGTCTTTTTATTATGTCACTAAACTAGATGGCTTTCCCTACCCTATCCTTCCTCCTCCTCTTCTTCTTCTTCTTCTTCTCCTCCTCCTCCTCCTCCTCCTCCTCTTCTTCTATCATCCTCATTCTTTATGGAGACTTTTATTCCTGATCTTCTTAACTCGTAAAATACTTTCTCTTATTTTCTATATTCTGTTAATTAAATTTTTCACTCATTGTTGCTTATTTGTGTGATTTATTCTGTTTTAATCTTCTTATTTGTACTTTTAAATTTCTCAGCTCCTCTCTTCTCTTCTCTTCTCTCCTCCTCCTCCTCCTCCTCCTCTTCCTCCTCCTCTTCCTCCTCGGTCCAAAGGAAATGAGTAAGGGTGAAGAGTACTCAAGTCTACTCGGAGGTAAAGTCATTGAATTAAACTAAATGTTCTTCAAATGTTGACAATGTTCGTGTTTAAAATGAAATTATGTTATTTTTATCTTTGTTTTTGAAGTATTTTTCAATGTTAGAATTTATTAGTTTTTTGTTTTACTGAAATGTTCAATGATTTCGAATTTGGGATCATCTTTTAAATTTTGTGCTTTGTTTTAATGTTATCAGTCAAAATTTATATATATATTCAAAACATTTACGGTAATATGACCGATTTCCATTTATCTCATTCCTATATATACACTTTTTTCTCCTATTATATCTCATTTATCTCATTCCATACAAAAAAAATACATCAATCACTTCATAAATTTAGTTCCCCTTGAGTCAATACATTTTTCTTATCCTCATACATTCATTCTTTACCCAAATTTATCACAAATCTATTCACTTTCCTGATCTATCTTCCTTCCCTCCTTCCCTTCTTCCCTTCCTTCCCTTCCTTCTTTACTATTTAACGCATCACGACTCGCTGCCTCCCCTCGCCCCTTCGTCCCCTCCTGCAGAAGGCGCCGTAGGGGAGGAACACGACATGGTAACCTCCACCTAATATTTTACAACTGTCTTAAAGTCTTTGATCCTGAAACTGAAACTTATAATAGGTTCAAGTTCCTCAAACAAATAATTCTTCACGTCTCAAGTCTTTCCTCTCTCTCGCTCGCTCTCTTTCTCTCTCTTTCTTTCTCTCTCTCTTTCTCTTTGTATTGTCGTATATATTACTTCTATTTTTCTTTTATCTTTCCTCTTTTACTTCTCTCATTATTTTTCTTTGTCTTCTCTTTATCTCATATTTATTCTGTCGTTTCCTTCCTGCACCTCCTCCTTCCTCCTTCTTTTCTACATTTAATAATTTCATCTCCTCTTCTAAATTTTCTCCTCCTACTCTATCTCCTACTTCCACCTCAATTTCATCTTTTTATTTACCTATCTTTCTTTTATCTCCTCTTCTTCCTCTTCTTCTTCTTCTTCCTCCTCCTCCTCCTCCTTCCTTCCCATCTCAAAAGGTTTATAATTTTTACCCCTGACGCTGAAAAGTCTACTTCTTCCTTGCTATTCCGACCTTACACCTACTACTCTTCATCAGGGAAACTACACAATTTTTTCCCCCTTCACCTCTCGTCTATGTAGATTTCAACCTAAATACACACACACACACACACACACAGACGTCCATAATATATCCGGTATGTAAGTATCTCTCTTTTTTTGCTATCTCTCACTTTCTCTCTCTCTCTTTTACCAGCTTTTAAGAGGTATGAATGCAAGCATCACCCTTAGGAGACTCTGATCTGCATAAGAAGGTGTCGTAGGGCTTAAAGGGGGATTAGGGTGAGGTGTTGATAGGAAGGAGTGATGGACGAAGGGGAAGAGAGAGAGAGAGAGAGGTTAGGGTGAAGGGAGGGAGAATAGGAGAGAGAAAAAAAGGTGAGGAAAGTGTTATGTAAGAATGAGGTGATAGTGGATGGAAAGAGGGAAGGAAAGAGGGATTATGGTGTAATTTTGATGAGAGAGAGAGAGAGAGAGAGAGAGAGAGAGAGAGAGAGAGAGAGAGAGAGAGAGAGAGAGAGAGAGAGAGAGAGAGAGAGAGAGAGAGAGAGAGAGAGTGTGTGTTAAGAGGAATAGCGAAGGTTACACAATTTTTGCGCTGCGTAGGAGGAGGAGGAGGAGGAGGAGGAGGAGGAGGAGGAGGAGGAGGAGGAGGAGGAGGAGGAGGAGGAGGAGGAGGAGGAAGAGGAGGAGGAGGAAGAGGAAGAGGGGGAGGAGGAAGAGGAAGAGGGGGAGGAGGAGAAGGAAGAATGGGAGGGACAGTAAGAGGAAATGAGGTGAAGGGAGAAAGAAAAAGAGAGAGAGAGAGAGAGAGAGAGAGAGAGAGAGAGAGAGAGAGAGAGAGAGAGAGAGAGAGAGAGAGAGAGAGAGAGAGAGAGAGAGAGTTTCTGGGAGAATGGGTCCTGTACGTTGTTAGTAATGGAGATGAAGAATTAACCTTGATCTCTCTCTCTCTCTCTCTCTCTCTCTCTCTCTCTCTCTCTCTCTCTCTCTCTCTCTCTCTCTCTCTCTCTCTCTCTCTCCACTCTCATGTAATTTAGTGTCATCTCACAGCCTATCTCTTTTTCCTCTTCCTCCTCCTCCTTGTCTTTCTTCCCTTCTTGCTCTATCCATCCTCCTCCTCCTCCTCCTCCTCCTCCTCTTAGCTTTTCCACTACTTCTCATTCTCTTTATCACGCTCCTCCTTTTAGTTTCCTTCATCCCTTCCTTCTTTTCCTCCCTCCCACTTTCGTTGTCATTTTTCTTCTCTTCCTCATCCAAATCCTCTTACAGCCCACTTTTCCTCACAATAAACAGGGACGTATCATTTATAAACATCACCTCTTCCTCCTCCTCCTCTTCCTCCTCCCTTCCTCCTCCTCCTCTTCTATATCTATTCCTCTCTTCTCCTTTCCCCCTTTCATCTCTTCTATTTCTGTCCCATTCTCTCTTCTTCTATTCTCCATTATTCTTTACCTCCTTTACCTCTTCTCTATCTATCACTCTTTTTTTCTCTTCACTATTCTTTCTTTTACTTCTTTCATCTCATCTCCTCTATGCATCCTTACTCCTTTATCTCTTCTCTATCTTCTCCTCTCTTCTCCTCTTCTCCTGCTGCTCCTTCTCCTCCTCTTCTCTTCCTCTTGCTTTCTCCTCTTCTTTACTCGATTCAATCCAGCGAATTATTCAACATCACATTTGACAACAAGCTCAGCGTTTCTCAGCTTCTGAATGCCAAACACAAAGACATCATCTGCTTCACGCTTCTCTCTCTCTCTCACTGCCTGTCTCACTGCCGCATAACAGCCTGTCCTCCTCCTATTCTCTCTCTCTCTCTCTCTCTCTCTCTCTCTCTCTCTCTCTCTCTCTCTCTCTCTCTCTCTCTCTCTCTCTCTCTCTCTCTCTCTCTCTCTCGTGGTTTCTGATTAAATAAACTACTTTTTCTATGTAACAATCATGCAGAAGGGAAGAACGAGATGACAAACAAGATTGAGTATGATAATTATTTAGTATGAGAATGAGATTATTGCGATGAGATTAAGAATGTCCTGTTACCACTTTCCACCCTCACTGACTGCCTCTCCACCCACTAAGCAGCTTATCTTTCGTGTATGGAAATCACAACGGATAAAACGGAAGGAAATAGAAAGTAATCTCTTAGTTTGTAGTGAAATGATTGGCTTTTGTCAACCTTACCAGCGAGTCTTTTTCTTAATCGCCCTTGTGTTCATCTTGAGAGAAAACTGAATGGAGGTGAGAAGGAGGAGGAAGAGGAAGAGGAGGAAGAGGAGGAGGAGGACAGGGACAAAGAGAAGGTCAATGCCGACACCCACACACACACACACACATTCCACTACTGTATCTGATCTACATCCTGGTGTCTGTGTTCAACCTTTGCATCACTTCCTGGTCTGGTTTGAGGGTTTGCTAAGAGCCATTCAAATATCCCTCCTCGTCTTGTTCTTCCTTTCAATACCCCTCCTCCTCCTCCTCCTCCTCCTTCTTCTCCTCCTTCTCTTTCTCTGTCTTTCTTTCTTCTCTTATCTCTCTCCTTATGTGAAGCTTCTCTTACCCCTCCTCTATTTTTTTGTCTCTCTCTTGTTATTATTATCCTCCTCCTCCTCCTCCTCCTCCTCTTCCTTCATGGCGGGTGACAAGAGGAGGAGGACGAGTGTCTTTTGTTTATGATTCGTTGCAAGAGAGACTAAGATCCATTCATCGTTCTAATTGCCTAAGTTCCCTCAGCAAACTGTCCCTTTTCTCCTTTCATCTATTTATCACCTCCTCCTCTACCTCCTCCTCCTCCTCCTCTACCTCCTCCTCCTCCTCCTCCTCCTCCTCCTAATCCCTCCTCTTTCTGGTCACTTCATTCGTCGTAACTTAAGAGCAAATCCATTCAAACAGTTTTTTTTTATATACTCTTCCATTCATTTACGTTAAAATGAAGCGGAAGATGAGAGTGCGTGCATCCCCTCCCGCTGTCTGATGTGCACTGAGCTCCCCGTATGTCTTGTCAGTGATTATAAAAGGTCTTTCTTCATGTTCCTTAAGCGCTTTTCTGGATCACCCTTTAGGCTTTGAGAAACATATGAATGGTAGAGTATCGTTAGGTTAGGTTCTTAATTTATGAGTATTTATGAGTGGATGGGATGGTAAAGGAAGGTAGATTGACGGTGTAGGGAATGAGAATAGACAGTTGTTTAGGTATGTCAATCTCTTTGGATCTTAATTATATGGTATTTGATGCTGAGGAAGGGAGGGAGGTGATGCTCATTTGTTATTTTGTTTATTTATGAGTTTCCTTTAGATTTTTAAAAATTTCCTGTCTCCCTATCACCACCTTCCCGCGATCACCTGGCATCAAGAGGAACAAGTGAGGATTCATTATTCAAAATATGACCCCAATCAATAGTTACTCGGGTAAAGGTGAAAGAGAGAAAGAGAGAAAGAGAGAGAAAGAGAGAGAGAAAAAAAAAGAGAAAGAGAGAGCCTGAATAATAATTACCATCACTTCATCCTCTCTCTCTCTCTTCCTTCCTCCCTTAGTCCGACAACACTCACTGCCCATACTACACCCATCCTCTCTCCCACACACCCACACGCCCACACACGGGAGAGTCACTGGGAGAAAGATAAATAACATAGAAACACGTAACATCACAACATCAACAACAAGAGTGACAACATCAGTAAGAGATGTTGAGGATGAGAATATTGCAGATGAAGGAAGCTGTTAAAATCCTTATGTGGTTGATGCTATGAGTTAATTGTGATAGACAACGGCATAGAAAGGTCACTAACGGAGGAGAAAATACTCTAATTGACCTTCCCTTGAGTCACATCACGGAGGAACTAAACTGTTTTTTAGTAGAACCACCTGTTGTTTTGTTTCTATTTTAGGAAAGGTCAGCTGCTCCTCTTCCGACCTACTTTTGCTATTCTTCAAACTCTGGCAGCAAGTCGTGGACACCTGCACAAGTTAGGTTAAGCTCTTCCCCTTGCTGGAGGTATTGGTATTGCGTGGTTCAGGTTGTTCATGGTAAGGTCACACCACCTCGGGATCACCAGGGACTTGTTTAAATTGTTTCTAGGCTGTCAGCACGTCAAGACCCTCGACGCTCGGCTCAGTCAGCTGGCCAATGGAGATCTGCGTTACACAAGGGTGAGTCTTGAACCTTGATTCTGGTGCTTCTACTTTAATGACCTCCTTCAACGCCCCGCAGCAGAAGTGCCTACGCAGACCACGGTACGCTTACAGTGAATCAGACCTAAACAGTGAGGCTTGGGGATGCCGGTGGTAAGTCACGTTGGCTGCCGAAAAGATATTGTTGATGGTGAGGTGAGGCAAGGTTGTTCTTCCACCTCCTTCTCCTGAGTGTTACGAGAGGCTTGTCTGAAGGTCACCTGGTCAATGCACATCCTTCAAGGTAACTGTCTGCTCACCTGTACAAAGCTTTGGTTCTATATGTTGATTGGTACCGATATGTTGTTTTATATTTATTTTGAATTATTTTGAAGATAATAAATGCTTGATCTCCTTTTTATTTTATATAATTTTAGTACAAAATGAAAAAAATGACTTCAAAATAATTTCTTTGATGAACGATGTGTAAAGCTGATCAGTGCTTGGCGGCGGAAACAACAACAACAATAATGGCATCATCAGCAATAGAAAGTAGATTTATCCTGCATGAACAGCCTGAAGCAATACCTCACTGGTTCGCTGCCTCACAGTGCTGCACATAGACAAATGCAGAACAAGCAGAACATGCAGCACCAGGCAGGACTTGGGATCCCTGAAGGAGGAGTGAAGACAGCACGTGAGAGGTGCTGTCCAGCCTCTCCCTCTAGCATGTTCCAAAGGGCCTCACCACCACTACGGGCGTCCTCAGAAGGGCTTCACCGGTGACAAGGACGTGTGGCAAATGTCCACCCACCTCTCAACCTCAGTACCAACCCACACACACTGCCTCCTCCACCTCCTCCACCGCCTCCTCCTCCACCTCCTCCACCGCCTCCTCCTCCACCTCCTCACTGAAGCTTCTATCCACAACGTTAATACATTTCATCGTCAGAGTTAAGATTGGAAATAGATTACGGTATGACAGGAACCTTTTGGCTTGTTGATCTAAGGAAGAGTTACTCCAGTGAGCTTAAGAATACTTGAATAATGATAAAATATGAGAGAGAGAGAGAGAGAGAGAGAGAGAGAGAGAGAGAGAGAGAGAGAGAGAGAGAGAGAGAGAGAGAGAGAGAGAGAGAGAGAGAGAGAGAGAGAGAGAGAGAGAGTGAGAAAGAGTGAGTGAGGGAGTAAAAAAAAAGAGAGTGAGTGAGTGAAGGTACATAGAAAAATGAACAAAGGTGAAATATAAATTACATGAATAATGAAGGAGACAGGAAATATAAAATGAAAAAGTACACATGAAAGAGGAATAACTGTGAGTGATGAAAATGGGGGAAGAGAAGGAAGAAAAACCACCCATTGAAGAGGAGGAGGAGGAGGAGGAGGAGGAGGAGGAGGAGGAGGAGGAGAGACGATGTAAATTACATTAAAAAACGCCATTTAAGTAGATAAAGTCACCCAAAGTACCTGAGGGTGAAAGAGAAATGGCAAAGGCGTGGGACATAAAAGTGAAGAGAGAGAGAGAGAGAGAGAGAGAGAGAGAGAAAGAGAGAGAGAGAACAGGGAGAAGGGAGAAGGAAATAAAAAAACAGAAGATAGAAAAAGGAAAGAGAAGGGGAAGAGGAAAAAAAAGAGGAAGGTGAGGTAAGAAAGAGGAAAAAGAAGAAAAAGAGGAAAAAGAGGACTTTGAACACTCACAGGTAATCTAGAGACACCAACACGACACCTGAAATGGGAAAAGTCGGTTTGAGAGAGAGAGAGAGAGAGAGAGAGAGAGAGAGAGAGAGAGAGAGAGAGAGAGAGAGAGAGAGAGAGAGAGAGAGAGAGAGAGAGAAAGCGGATTATAACTTAAGTATCTGAGTGCAAAAGAACGGCAAAAGTTGAAAGGATAATAATAATAATAATAATAATAATAATAATAATAATAATAATAATAATAATAATAATAATAATAATAATAATAACAATAATCTACCCCACCACACAATCACCACTAACATCACCACTGTCATCACCATCACCACTACACCTTCTTTCTCCTTCTCTACTGTCACCTGCAGACGTTAATTAAAGGTAACACTCGCTCTCCCTATAGACAGGACAAGGTCAAGACGAGGTCAGGACGAGGTCAGGACGAGGTCAGGTCAGGTCTCCAGTTGAAATTTCTACCACCAGGGGATAAGAAAATAATATACAGAGGTCAAAGATCACGGGTCAAATTAGCTGAGTCCTTCCTTATGTTCTGAGATGCGTTTTCTTTCCATAATTATTTTCAGTAAACTAACTATTACATATTTGATTTATTTAAGTTTACTAAGAGAAGCTTCATTTTCATGCCATGTTCTCTTCTCTCCTGTTCCTCCTCCTCTCTCCTCCTCCTCCTCCTCCTCCTCCTCCTCCTCCTCCTCCTTCAGATAATCCACACTAGCACGCAATTCAACGCCTTCCCTGTGAATTCAAGCTGAGCAGGTGGCTATAGGGTTTCACACATCACCACATCACATCTCTCTCTCTCTCTCTCTCTCTCTCTCTCTCTCTCTCTCTCTCTCTCTCTCTCTCTCTCTCTCTCTCTCTCTCTCTCTCTCTCTCTCTCGACATCTCTCCTGGAGGCTGTGAATACAAACGTCACTCTCACCAGAATCTGATCTACATAAAGACCTGTCGTAGGGCTTCACAGAGAAATTATGTGCAAGGAAAGGTGTGGGGAGGCGAGGACAGGGGGGAGAGGGGGATGAGGAGGAGGAAAGGGTGGTGGTGGGTTGATGGAGGGAAGGTTCAGATAGGTGTTATGGGGAGAAGGGAGAGAGAGGAAGGAAGGATAGAGGTAAGATGAGAGAGGGAAAGTGGGATGAAAAGATGGAGAGATGAGAGGTGAACGGCCTAGGGTGTTTATGGGAAAGTGAGGGAAAATGAGGGTAAGGAGAAGGTGAATAAGGAGAGATAATGGAGGAGAGATGTAAGAGAAAAGGAGAAGAACGGGAGAGGATAAGAATAGGGATGACAAGGGAGAAATGGATGAAAGAGGACAAGAAAGAGAGAGAGTGAGGACAAAAAAATCTCAGACCAGGTGTTCATCAGATAAATAATATCAAGGATCTGTGTGAGGGGTCAGGGCGAACACGCTTCTTGGGGGGCGTGGGGGGCGTGGGGGGCGTGGGGGGCGTGAGGGGGATTGGGGGGGTTGGGGGGGCGTGGGTGAGAGAAAGAGAGAGAAAAAAAGAGAAAGAGAGAGAGACAGAGGGGATTCACCACAATATTCAGTTAACTTTTGTTTCTGGCGTGAACCAACTGCCTGTGTCCTATATTCCTATTTTTAGATGCCATTTTATGAACCTCTATATATGTGAGGGGTGCACCGCCCCCTACCCCCTCCCCCCCTTACCCTTAACCCCCCTTCAACCCCCCCCCATACCATCCACATCTGTAAAATATGTGATGGTTTTATTTAAGCTGGCAAGGACACTTTTCAATTTTTTTTTTCTTTTTCTTTTTTTTTCACTTTTTCTCTCTTTTTATTTCATTAATGAGAGTGTCAGAAGCGTCTGCCACCCCGCCGATGTCTGTTTCCGAAAGAGTAAAATAGAAAAATAAAAGACAGAGAAAAAAAGAGAGAAAAAAAAAAAAAAAGGGCTATTGTAATTGTATTTGATAATTTACAGTATCGTAAATAACGCTTAACAACACAACACGTCTATCTATCTATTTACGGTTCAAGAAAGGCTATAATACGATTCTATCATGTTATAATTTTGCAAGAACCTAACCAAACCTAACCTAACCTAACCTAATCAAACCTAACCTAACCTAACCAAACCTAATCAAACCAAACCTAACCTAACCTAACTACCTAACCTAACAAACCTACAAATCAAACCAACCTAACCTAACCTAACCTAACCTAACCAACCTAAACCAACCTAACCTAACCTAACCAAACCTAACCAAACCTAACCAAACCTAACCTAACCAAACCTACCAAACCAAACCAAACCAAACCTAACAAACCTAACCTAACCTAACCTAACCAAACCTAACCTAACCTAACCTAACCAAACCAAACCTAACCAAACCTAACCTAACCAAACCTAACCTAACCAAACCTAACCAAACCTAACCAAACCTAACCTAACATAACATAACATAAGCCTTTCAAGTATTCCAGGCGAGGCGAGGCATTTGGAAAGAAGTTGACAGGATTTTAGTGATGCAAATCCGAATTAGCAAGGCTGGATGTTGGATCTCTATGGAATTCAATGACATTCTCCAGCAAATTACTTACGTGTGGGCGAACAAGTCTCTTTTAAGTTCATATCTTTATACTAATATATTCTTTTATAGGTCGTATCTACAGTTATCTCTCTCTCTCTCTCTCTCTCTCTCTCTCTCTCTCTCTCTCTCTCTCTCTCTCTCTCTCTCTCTCTCTCTCTCTCTCTCTCTCTCTCTCTCTCTCTCTCTTTCCAAGGTCGGGCTGGGTTGCGAGAGCGTGTTACTTTGAAACAAATACGAATCGACAATGCATGGATGGGGTTCAACAGCTTATAGATATGTGACGTTTATAGCGAATGAATATTGCAAAGAGAACACAAAACCTTCAATAGAGTAAAATAAAGTAGGAGAGAGAGAGAGAGAGAGAGAGAGAGAGAGAGAGAGAGAGAGAGAGAGAGAGAGAGAGAGAGAGAGAGAGAGAGAGAGAGAGAGAGAGAGAGAGAGAATATGAGTGAGTGAGTGAGGAGCTACAGTAAGCGAGGCGAGACTAGAGGCTGGCGAGAGGAAGAGGTCGAGAGGGGAAGGGTTAGGGAGGGGAAGGAAGGGAAGGAGGGAGATAAGAGGAAGGGATAGAGAGGGAGGTAAGAGGAGGGAAGCTGTGTTGGAGGGTAGAGAGGAGAACACGAAAAATGGCTACAGCTTAACAGTGAAAAATTTGAAGGAATGGGATGGAGGAGAGAGAGAGAGAGCAAGAGAGAGAGTGAGAGTGAGTGAGTGTTGGAGTGCGAGGGAGGAAGAGAAAGAGGCTTGAAAGAGAGAGAAAAAGAGAACAAGAGACCAACAAACGAGTGTAAACGGAGAGACGAGAGGCGTAACAAAAAAAAAATGACCCAAATCTAAAGGATAAAAGAAAATAAATAAAAAAGAGAGAAAGAAAACGACGGATAATAAAGAAGACGAAGAGGAGGATGAGAAGAGAAGGAGAAGAGGGTGATAAAGACGGGAAGAGGAAGACAGTAAGAATGAGTGTCAGAAAACAAGAGAAAATTGTGTGGAGGAGGAGCAATGGAGAGAAAATGAGGGAATTATCGCTGCAGAACTGAGAGAGAGAAAAAAAAGAAAAAGAAAAAGAGAAAGATGGCGACGAGGAGAGACGAAGAGGAAAGTGATAGAGAGATGACGTCGAAAGAATGAGGAGGAAAAAGATGGCGCAGTAGGAGGAGGAGGAAGAGTAGGAGGAGACTGGAGGAGGAGGAGGGCGAGGAAAAGCAGGTGGGTTTAGTGGTTTGGGTATTTCATGAACCATTAACTCAAGCCATTAATGTCAGGGGATGAGTCTCGACCCCCCCTTAACCCCCCCACCCCCAAAAAAGCCCCCCCAACCCCAACCCCCCAAAGAGGTACTCCAGCACACCACACTAAGAAACCTCATCGATTACTGACGATATAAAAAGAAAAAAAAAATATATATAACCCAAGGGAAATAAATGAATATATGGTTCAATCGTAGTCGTTGTAGTAGTAGTCGTATTTGCGTTAAGATAAATATTGTGGTTACGTTCAGCGGTGCGTGACAATACAATGTTATGGTTTGTATAATGAAAATAGTAGAATGTTAATGTTAATGTTTGTACGTAATTATTATTTTTTTTCCGCTTTGAGACACACACATATACATATACACACACACACACACACACACACACACACACACACACACACACACACACAGTACACGAAGAAAGGCTGTGATTATATACTGTTTAATTACTGAATGATTTAAAAATATTCTAATTGTAGTTATATTTTCGTTATGATGAATATTAATTAAAAAAATCTACCTGACTCCCGTGACCTCAAGAGTGAGACGCACAGGTGAAGTTTGCTCAGGTGAGTGTCATAACATAATTATACAAGACATTTTATAAAAATGAACCATAATATCACTTTTTTTTTTTCTTTCTCTCACGTTCTTTCTCTATAAATTTAATTCCACACACAGATACAAAATAAAAGAGAAAAAAAGAACACACACACACACACACACACACACACACAAACATACAAACACAAACACATTAAATATTCTGTGAAGGTAACCAGAGACAAAAATATTCTGTTACCTGTTTCTTTGCAGGTGTCAAGGCGGGGCGAGTGTTAATGACCAAAAATCTGGGCCAGCCGCTCCCCCCCCCCTCCGCCAGGTACATGAATCTATAATGAAGGAAACAAAAAGGTCAACATTTCTTGCAATCTTCATATTGTGTATCTCATATGATGTCTATAGCAATCGTGTAGTAGTAGTAGTAGTAGTAGTAATAATAGTAGTAGTAGTAGTAGTAGTAGTAGTAGTAGTAGTAGCAGTAGTAGTAGTAGTAGTAGTAGTAGTAGTAGCAGTAGCAGTAGCAGTAGTAGTAGTAGTAGTAGTAGTAGGAGTAGTAGGAGAAAAAACAGTAGTGGCAGAAGGTAGGTATTCTTTGTTGCTTTTGTTGTTGTTGTACCTATCTGTTTTTTCCTTGTTTCTTTCAATTTGTTTTTAGTCTCGTTTTTTTGTTGTCGTGTCCTCGTCCTGTCCTCGCTCGCTTTGTCAAACCCCACGTGTGTTCCTGTATTGGATTTCACAATTTGTCTCTTTCTCAGTAGATAGCCAACATTTCCTCATTCTAACTCCTACACGTCTCTATCTTCCTTCCTACCTTTACCTGCCTGAATATCTTTATCTATACTATCCCTTCACTGCTAATACATATAATAATAACAGTAGTAGTAGTATTAATAGTCAAATAACACTTAACAAGCTATCTAACCTCACCTTTACTCCCTCAAACACCTAATCACACAAACCTAACCCACTATCCAATGTGTCCAACGTATATACCATTACACAGCCTTAATTAACCTCCTCTAATTTACATAATGGCGCAGGGCAAGTGGCGGAGCTGCAGAATGGCCTTTGATAATTAACAGTCCATTAAAACAGTACCGCAGAGGCTGGAGGAAGATCGGTAATCTCTCTCTCAAGTGTCTCCAACCAGCGATATATTTCTAGGTTTAAGAGTGATTCAACACGCTTTGCTTCCAGGAATAACACACGCGCTCAGCCTTGCATGTAGGTCAAAGGTCGCGATGCCCCACAGGAGGTGACCCAAGCCGACTAAATCCGACTCGACCCGGTCAAGATACAAGGAAGGTTCATGTTAATTTGGTGTGAAGGAAAAGTTATATGTGATTTCATGCACCCTAGGAATATTTTTTTCTTTTTATTGTGTGTGAGAGTAGGTTAGAGGAATGTTATATACACACAAACATGGATATACACATAATATTCTCACACACAAAGGGAGGAGGAGAGGAGAGGAGAGTAGCATACCACTAGTCTCTGTCTCTAGTAATACAAAGGTTAAGTGGATTACTGTATTAGTGGTAATTAAGATACAGCCTCAACGCACTGTATTACCTGTCGTGATGTATTGCATAAGGCGCATTGCCACTGTGTTACCTTCAGTATCTTCTAGGTTTGAATCGAATACTTTTTCTTAAATGCATAACTTACATTTTTTCAGCATTTCCTTATCGTAGGAATTAAAACAGAATAAAATAAACCGACTTTTCCTTGTGTTTTCTATGACAATAATATAAGAAGAAAAGTGTAAAGAAAACGAAAAAATAAGAAACAATTCATCGTTATCGAGTAAAGAAAACTGACTTTCCACGATATAGAAGCTAAACAAAAAATTTTCATTATCTCCTCGGCCACTTCCAAAACCTAATTAATTAACGGCGGCCAGATTATAATAACTCTGAGCTTAATCGTTAGACCTGAGACTCTCTCCTCCATTAGGCTCATCCCATTACTGCCTCCATTACTGCCAAGGTGTGAAGGTGTGACGCGGCTGCTGTGACCTGACCTGACCTGACCTGACCTGACCTGACCTAACCTAACCTAACCTGACCTAACCTAACCTAACCTAACCTAACCTAACCTAACCTAACCTAACCTAACCTAACCTTACTTTACCTAACCTAATCTAACCTAACCTTACCTAACCTGACCTAACCTAACCTGACCTAACCTAACCTAACTCTTTGTGACCTTTGTGACCCTTTGTGGCCTCTGTAACGTCACGTGTCACACCTCATTTGAGAGAGAGAAAAAAAATTGAGAGAGGGAATGTAGCTTAGATGATTAAACTTTTATTTTTATTCTGGGATTTTTGTTTTTACATTTTTTTTTCTGTGTATTGTGAGATTTCTAGTTTGTTTTCACTTGTTTGAGTTTCTTTGTTTAAATATTTCATTCTTAAGGATTTGTTGCTGTTCCAATAGTTTTTTTTTCTTCTCTCTCTCTCTCTCTCTCTCTCTCTCTCTCTCTCTCTCTCTCTCTCTCTCTCTCTCTCTCTCTCTCTCTCTCTCTCTCTCTCTCTCTCTCTCTCTCTCTCTCTCTCTTCTGACAGGCTCCCATTCAGCTCCCTCCCTCCCTCTCTCTCACTTGGTAGGGCGGATTAGAATGCTGAGGACACCTGTGAGAGGGAGAAAAATGGGAGGGAGAGTGAGGGTGAGAGGCATGATTGATGAAGGCAGGAGAAGCTTGCTCTCACTCCGTCCTGAGGGAACTAAAGAGGTAAAGGAGAGAGGGAGAGAAAAAAAGAGCAAGGAAGGAAGGAAGGAAGGAGAGGAGGAAGGATAGAAGAAATGATCGCTGAGGAGGAAGAAAGGAAGGAGATTGAGAGAGTGTGGTCTATGATGATGATGATGATGATGATGAGATGGAGGTGGAGGAGGAGGAGGAGGAGGAGGAGGAGGAGGAGGAGGAGGAGGAGGAGAAAGAGGAGGAAGAGGTGGAGGGAGAAGAGAGTAGGTAGACAGGTAGAAACTTTATCTATGTCATTTCTCCAGAATCTTAACTTACGTACTGGCTTTTGTTTTTTTCCCTTTTTCCAGAATTACGAGGAAAAAAATTCTATACATTTCTTTCCTTTTTTCCCCCTCGTTGTCTAAGGTGTATTTTCCATCTAAGGTATTTTTTCACGTGTCTGTCTGTCTGTCTGTCTTACTTGGTATTAATATCTGTAGTTTTAATCCTTTTTCTTTTAAATATTAACTCTTCTTATTCAAATATTGTCTTTTTTTTCATTTTTTCTTGTCTTTTTTTTCTCTCTATACGTGTAATTTTTTTTTATTTATTATTTTTTCTTCATTTTCTTTAGTCTTCCTTGCCTCGTCTCGCTTTTTTTTTCTCGTCTAGTTAAATAATTATTTCCTCGAATCTTGTGTCTGGTTTTCTCTTCCAAGACTTACTTTTACGATGGATTACAACAGACTCAACATGATTCTAAGCCTTTAATCTCTCTCTCTCTCTCTCTCTCTCTCTCTCTCTCTCTCTCTCTCTCTCTCTCTCTCTCTCTCTCTCTCTCTCTCTCTCTCTCGTGGATCAAGTTACCGGCACATTTTCCTCTTTCCTTGCCTTTCCTCTACTCTAATCTTCTGTTACCTGGCCAATTAATCGAGTTTTCTTCACGTTTTTACCTTTTAGAAGTTTTTATCCGTAACTATTTCTTTCTCTCGTAAATGGAATTGAAATTGGTTTTATTTGTATTTTTACTTTTGTCTTTATGTTCTGTCTGCGTCGTGTGTTTATTTTTTTATTTTTTTTTATTTTGTTGTTACTCTCCAATCTTCCTTATATTCTTCACAGTTTTTAGATTTATTTTTCTTAGATTTTCTCATTTTCTGCTTATCATTTTCCTTTAAGACAAATGAAAAATAAAGAAATCCAGTCATAAATATCTTCAATCATATTTCCAAACAAACCATTTACATATTTTCTTCAAAAACTATAACCAAAAAAATATATATAACTCTTTAAAACAGAACGTGAACAAAGGCAAAGAATCTAACACTAATCAAACTGAACACGATCCAGTCCTTTATATTTTTTCTCATTCCCTCGATCCTACAGCGAAAAAAGCCACAGTGGGCAGGATATGATCTCTCCCTTTTACTCCTCTGCCAGGGACAAATTTTTTAGTCTTACAGTTCTCTCCTTCTCATTCTCATCGTCTTATCCAATTGCAGTTCCTTGAGGCGGTCTGGGAGTACTCTTTCTCTTTCTCTCTGTACTCACTCACATCATCTTCCTTCCTCTCATTCTCGTCTCTGGTGTATGTCATTTGTTCTTCCTCCTCTTCCTCTTTAGCTGTTCTCTCTATCTCTCCTTCCTCTCATTCGTCAATATTATATATTTTTTTTTATCTAGTTATTTTGTGTTTTATCTCTCTTGCTCTTGATTATTTTCTTTCATTTTTTTTTTTAGATTGTTATCGTCTGGTTTCTCTTTTTTCTTTTGTTCATTCATTTTTTGTGTTTCATCAAAGTTAATTAATTGATGTTTTTTTTTTTATACGTAACACTTTCTTTTTTTTCGTATTTCGTTATTTAATTAGGTGTCTGTTCTCTCTCTCTCTCTCTCTCTTTCTCTTTTCTTTTTTTCTCTCTCTCATACGTGAAATTCCTGCAGCCTTTTCTTAGTAACTTCTCTGCGCATTTCACTCTTCTGTGCTTCACTCACGCTGCCTCTTAAGAACACGGCTCCTCCTCCTCTCCCTCCTCTTTCTTTTCTTGCTCCTCCTCCTCCTACACCACACTTCATTAATCAACTTCTCCTCCAGCCTCTCTCTCTCTCTCTCTCTCTCTCTCTCTCTCTCTCTCTCTCTCTCTCTCTCTCTCTCTCTCTCTCTCTCTCTCTCTCTCTCTCTCTCTCTCTCACGTTACATTGATATAGCCACGTTTCTCTTCCAATACCTAATTCTTATACTGGCAATTCATTCAAACCTTCATTAAATAACAGAATAATTACCAGCAGGAAAAATACCACTTTGATTATTTTTTCTTAATTAACCTTAAGAAGAAGAAGAAGAAAAAAAAAAAACTGCATAACCTTAAACTATTCTTCAACGATAAAAAGAGAGAGAAAAAAAAAATGTAAATACAAGAAATGAAAAGAAAAATCATTCGTCTGCAAAATTTGAAGCTTTTGCTGACGGCGACGGCGCAGGAGGAGGAGGAGGAGGAGGAGGAAGAGGGAGGAAGGATGGACTGAGGAAGAGGAGAGAAAGAAAAAGAAGCTCCATTACCACCACTGGAAGCCTTTTGTGGTGAAGCTTCATTCATCATCATTTCCGTCTTGGGTTCGCGGTTCAGAAATGAGCGTGAAGCTTCGAAACTCATATATCTCAACCCGTGACAAAAGTGAAGCAAATGAAAAATATTAAGATATAAATGAAAAAAAAAGAATATAGAGGAATAGATTACAATGGAAGGAAGGGAAGGAAAGAAGTAATGATGGAAGAAAGGAAGGAAGGAAGGAAGGAAGGAAGGAAGGAAGATAGAAAGAAAATGAGAATGGAAGGAAGAAGAGATTGAGAAAATAAGAGAAGAAAATGAGAAAACGAGGTGATAAAGAAGTGGAATGAAAGGAGAGGAGACAAGGGAAAAGAGGAACAGGATGAAGAGGAGGAGGAGGAGATGAAGATGGGGATAATAATAATGATGAAAAAAATACGAAGAGGAGGAGGAGGATTAAAAAAAACCAATTACAACAACTACAACATACATCAACAACATCAACAACGACAACAACAAAATAAAGCTAAAGATGTAGAAGACAGGAAAGGAAGAGGCAGACAGAGGCAAGAGGAACAAGGAGGGAACCAGGAATACCCCTTCGGAACTTCCCCTCTAAGTGAACCAAAGGAGGTGAAAAAGGAGAATCAATTTGCCATGGAGAAGAATGCGAGGTAGGAATGGTGGGAGAATGGAGGTGTGTGTGTGCGTGTGGTAGAAGAGTACGGGGACTTCACTATTATTGCCTCTCGTCTCACCACCGGCATTGAGTCCGGAGTTAGGCGCAGAGGGAGTGAGGTATTCAGGAGGCGAAGAGATGACATTACGGAATAAGTGAGGTGTGGCGAGGGAACGGTGCCTATTAGGAGACGAGAAAGGTGATGTGAGTCAAGGTCTTTTGTAGGGCTTATGACGGGATAGGAAGGCTGAAGGAAGGTGTTATGTAGATGACCTTGGAATGGGAGTGCAGATGAATTTTTGAAGAACTTATTTTTTAGATGTAGATGTAGATGTTCTTGAAATGTGAGTTTTTTGTAGATGTATTTTTGAATATTTTGTTTTAGATGTAGATGTAGATGTAGATGTTCTTGAAAGGTGAGTTTTTGTAGTTGAATATTTGAAGAACTTTTTTTTAGATGTAGATAACCTGACTTTGAGCTGCAAGTGTATAGGTGAAGTTCTTCGTCTAAAATCTCACTACATCCGAGTCATGAAAACTGATCGATTATACTCATACATTACCAGAACCAATATAATTAAGTTAGTCAATTCTCACACCAGTACAACTAACCTTCAAACCAGTACCATTAATCCCCACACCGGTACCATTAATCGTCACACCAGTACAGGCTTCCTATTTGTCCTTCCTTCCAGTTCTCGCAGCAAACACCAGCCTCACGCACTTCTACTCGCTAAAATATTCAAACCACATTAAAGTCAGAGGCCAGGCGGGGCTCACAACATTCTCGTTATCCTGCTATAACTAAACCAATTTAGCAGACGTGACTGCACCCACTCACACCTGGCACCTATGAGAGAGAGAGAGAGAGAGAGAGAGAGAGAGAGAGAGAGAGAGAGAGAGAGAGAGAGAGAGAGAGAGAGAGAGAGAGAGAGAGAGAGAGAGAGAGAGAGAGAGAGAGAGAGAGAGAGAGAGAGAGAGAGAGAGAGAGAGAGAGAGAGAGAGACGAAGCGTAATGATGCGTATATGCGATATAAAGAATTAAAAAAGGTAGACACCAGAAAGCCAAGATAAGAGGAAAGAAATTATATTAAAAAAAACCAGGAAGGATATCGTGGCGAGAGGAAGTCCAAAAGGGGAGAAAAACTTTGAAAAAAACAGGAAAATAAAACGAGAAAGTAGGAGGATAGAACAAAAAATAAAAAAATAAATAAAAAGTGAAACAGAATATATACGAGAAAATAAAAGTACAAAGTATAAAAAAAGAAAGAAAAAAAGCTGAACAAAAGGTTGTACACTACATAGGTTACATTAAGTTGAGGTTAAAGTGGGAGTGAGGGAGGGAGGGAGGGAAGGAGGGAGGGAAGGCAGCAGCACTTGAATTAGAGAAAGAATACGAAGGGGAGGCACTGCAGGTAAAGACAAGGGACAAGGGGCTGTTGAAACACGATAGACGGCAGGGAGTTACATAAGAAAACGACGAGGGGCTCTAGGGAACAATAGGGAAGCGTTGGCGGCTAGAAGGAGAAAGAGGATGGAGAGGAGGGAAAGATCAGTACGGAATAGAAGAGAGAAAATGAGAGAGATGCTGGAGGTAAGAAGAGAGAGAGAGTGAGAGAGGAAGCACGTAGGTAGCTAGTGAGAAGGTCAGCGGATTGATGACGATGCTATATGGAAGCTGTGAATGACGAGAGAGGAGATGCAAGGACAGGTGAGGGAATAGTTGTGTCTGGCATCAGGTGAGGAGAGAAAAGTGTCCCTCTATCACATCTACAAAAGGAGAGTGAGGGGTCTAGGAGAGAGGATAGAGACGAGGGTAGAATATGGGGTGAGGGAGTGCCTAGAGATCGTAAGGGAAGGGGTACTGGGGGGCTCTTAGCGTGACTAGCGACCATCCACTCCCACCAATGTTGAGGATCCGATCTGTTAGCGTCAAGAGGAGCGAGGTTTTCCGGCGGTAATAACGACGCGTCCTCGCTGTGCACGACTCATGATTTACACACCGTCTTTATCCCTCGAGCGGGGAAGAGGAGAGAGCTGATTTTTCCTCCACATTTGCCTCTCCTCTGCGGCGGGAACGTGGGTCTCTTCTGCCTACTCGCTGCCTCTCGCCCTCCCTCTCTCCCTCCCTCACTAAGACTTAGTGGAATTTATCTCTATCTCCCGACGAAATGAGAGAGAGAGAGAGAGAGAGAGAGAGAGAGAGAGAGAGAGAGAGAGAGAGAGAGAGAGAGAGAGAGAGAGAGAGAGAGAGAGAGAGAGAGAGAGAGATATCCTCACCTAAGGATCTAATAGGCTTAAGAAATAATCAGTGTGACTCCCTTAACCCTATTTTGACGCTTCATACTTACTTGAGGAAGCGAACGAGGCTGAGCAGCGGAAATTGGGTGCATAGGAATTACTGTGGTAGAGAGAGAGAGAGAGAGAGAGAGAGAGAGAGAGAGAATAGGGACGCGAGTGTTGAAAGAGTAGTCCTGGACCCAAGCAATGCAATGCGGGAAGTGACTTGGGCTGCCTTATGTTGTTTGGAAAATCGTTTCCCCTATGTAACCTAATGTATATACATTAATTCATGTTAATATTGGTTATCATTCTAAATTCAAGAAAACTGGCTCAATACACCTTGTTATTGCCTATTGAAGATGTACAAGTATGATTCGTATGATTGGTCATGTTTCTGTGGGGGAAATATTTTTTATATTTTTTGGGCCAGAAAATGTCGACGAAAATTTACGTCAAAAACATTTTTGCCATTTTACTACAAAACTATTAGTCCTAGAGCAAATATGCATAGTGACTAAATTGTAGAGTATGACAAGGTCTACCAGATGGTGTAAAAATCTTACCAATATCTGCAATAGTTTGGAGACAATCAGGAAGAAATTAATGTTTTTTTAAAAATATAAACGTGACATTTTCTCAATTGCTTACATCTACTTTTCATTATACTATAGCTTAAAAGAACGGGCGTTCTCTGCTCTTTCTTTTACTACTCCATACATGATTTACATAAACTCTTACTTTTCGAGTTATTTAATAAAACGTGAATTTTAGAAATATAATTGCGTAAAAATTTTCAAAAATTCAAATCGCACCAAAAGTGGTCTATAGAGGTTCTACTCTATGAGAAACACGAATCTGGATCCACTTTTATGATTACTATAATATTAACCCATAACCTGCGGGACGCGACTTATAAGTATACAAGGCGTCGGTCGAAACAGTATATTGATGCGCGACGCCACTTGTTTGTCCCTTACGCGAGTGTCGGAAGAGTAGTCCCGGACCCAAGCAATGCAATGCGGGAAGCGACTTGGACTCCCTTATGTTGTTTGGAAAATCGTTTCCCCTATGTAACCTAATGTATATACATTGGAAAGATTATTGCATAATCGGATAGATCTTATCAAACTCAACAAATTTGTCTCTACATATTTGCTCTAACACTAATAGTTTTACATTAAAATAGAAAAAAGTTTTCCCTCCTCTTGCGTCCTTTTCCTTCTCTTCTTCCTCCTCCCGGGCAAAACATGCGTGAATTACACAAAGGGAGTTGGGAAGGAAGCGAAAGAGGACTAAAAATTGCTAATGATGATAATAGAGAGAGAGAGAGAGAGAGAGGGGGGGGGGAGGTTGAGTAGTATTAGCGCGATCTTGAAAATTGTTGCATAAGAGTCATCCAGTGAGTGTGTACCGAGCAAAAATGACCTTCGTGCGTGTATTCCCTCCCTGGTTTTCCTCCGAAGCACGACGCAACGTTAATGAGAAACGCAAATAGTAAATAACGCAATCTAAATAACAATTAATACGACAAAAAATAACTACAGTAGTCAATGAGCACGAGCGGAGAAAAAAAATAGAAAAAAACAGGTATTAATATGCATGAGTGGGGTTTAATGGAAGCCACTGTGTTTTACGACCGAATTCACGACCAATTTCTCCTCCTCGACCTGTCCGCTACTGTCTCATGGTAAGGTAGGAGGCACCCTCATCACATCCTCTCCTGCTATCATTCTCTCCTCGACTTCCGCATTCCTTATTTCATCAGTTTGTCTCCTCTTCCCTCTTCACTCACTCGGTTTTCGCTCACATCACACTCTTGAGCGACTCCATTATAATATATCAAGTCTCTTCCGGCCCATTTCCACGCTAAAGTTTGTTTGCGGGAAGGGTGGGAAGGGTAGGGAGGGAGGGAGGGCTGGCACAATACCTCTCTCCCTCTCTCTCCCTTGGTCACCCCTGAAAACTGGGATAAATAGAGCTCCGTTTTCTTTTGCTAATATTTCTTTGGTGTGATCCCTAGTGGTGGTGGATTATCATCACATTTTCGTTTTTTTCCTGCTAGAGAGGCAGTATTCTAGGGTTATGTTTGCGTTCAGTAAAGATATTTGAGGGTAAATGTGCGTGGTTGCGTGCAATATTTTCGTTCTTCTTTTTGTTAGCTACTGCACAATAGCGTGTGGTCTTACTTGCACCGGTGGGATATGTACTACGTGTTCTCTCTCTTTATCTCTCTCTCTCTCTCTCTCTCTCTCTCTCTCTCTCTCTCTCTCTCTCTCTCTCTCTCTCTCTCTCTCTCTCTCTCTCTCTCTCTCTCTCTCTCTTTAACGGGGGAAATCTTGCACTGAAAACGATATCTCAGCATGGAAAAAAACAGGACAACTTTTAACACATTGACGTGAGAGGAAGTCAAACACAAGATCATTGCAGTCTAGGAAACAAAGGTTGATCTAGATGCTGTATTTTTTTTTTCCTACAATGCTTGAACTCAATTTATACATGTCATCGATTTTTAACTGTATGTATTGTTACTAGGGAGGTGAGAGAGAGAGAGAGAGAGAGAGAGAGAGAGAGAGAGAGAGAGAGAGAGAGAGAGAGAGAGAGAGAGAGAGAGAGAGAGAGAGAGAGAGAGAGAG
>JAPQNM010000008.1:14109196-14121696 GCA_029783475.1 Metacarcinus magister | reverse complement strand
GTCAAATTAGGTAAAGTATAATACGGTCCACGCTTCCCTGACCCCGAACATCCCCCAGAGAGGCAACATTGACTCGCCAGGGAGGCAGAAGAGCACCAATGGACGGTAACTTGCTTAGTTTCGAATAGCGAGCCAGCGAGAACCAATAGCGAGGTAGAGAGGATGCATAGAGAAACCTAAACATAAATAGAGAACACTGAACACACAGGAAGGAAAGTAAACAAACATCAAAGCGACATTGAGTTAAGTAACAACCACAGAACGACAAACAGGTAAGTAAGGGACAGAGTAAGCATTAAACAGAGGTAGGTAAGTAGGAGTGCATAAACTACAGTCAGGGAAGCAGATAGAGAGCTCAAAACAAGCAGACGAGCAGGAAGAGAGATTAAAGCAGGAGATAGAGAGGTAAGCAGGTAGTGCAGCTTCCAACCTATACAGCTGCAGTACTCAACAGCCTCGCCTCCACGTGCCTCGCCGCTTCACACCGCAAATTTACACCCAAATGGAACTCCCCGTAAAATGCTGTGTTTCCTTCTACGCTGAGATGACCTTAATGCTACAGGGCTGTTGTTGTACGTGTGTGTGTGTGTGTGTGTGTGTACGTGTATGTGAGTGTGTGTGTGGTATGTATGTATGTGTGTGTATGGTTTGTTTTTATTCCTAGTGTTGTGTTTTTAATTGGCATTTTTTTTGTGTGTGTGGAATGAGTGAGTGGGTAGGAAAAAAAAATTGGGTGTGTTGCAATTTTTTCCTTTTTTTTTTTATAGATTTTGATAAAGAAAAATAGATGAATAAACAAAACGAGGATTGGATGTTTTTTTGCCTTTATGTTACTTTATATATTTGATTTATTGTTTACTTTCTATTTGTATTTGTGTAGCAATAGATACGTCGTTATGTTATATTAATTTATATATGCATTTATCTATTTCTCTCTCTCTCTCTCTCTCTCTCTCTCTCTCTCTCTCTCTCTCTCTCTCTCTCTCTCTCTCTCTCTCTCTCTCTCTCTCTCTCTCATATGCAAGATTACAAGCCACTCGGTAATATTTCAGGGACGTTGAGTGGCGGGATCGAACCCTGTACATAACTTTCCCTGACGATGCGATTATACCTTCAACCACCGCTTCCCTTGAACACATATTAAAGGGATTTGCCTCTACTTCTGCCTCATAATATTCTTTCTCTATTGCAATAATTGTGTAAAAGGGTGATTAAAGATATTTATAAGAAGTTAATGTGTATAATATCTCCTCTTTTTTTAGTAGTGATCGCGATAATGATGGTAATTTTGAAGGTTATATGGTCTTAACTACCCAATTAAATAGTTAGTTTGGCTTCTCCCGGATTTTTCTAGACCAATCAGTGCGTGGAATGTCTATGATAAGGATGACATGGTTAGAAATGATAGTTTAGTTATTATTTTCATTATTATTGTTATTATCATTATTATTCACATTGTTCTATTTAAGCTAAAGCAATTCATCAGCTTGTCTTCTATCCACTCTACTCTTCAATCTACTCACATAACTATTCTTTCTAACTCCACAATATACACGTACCATTATTTTCTTTAACTCTTATCTACCAATTCCACTTTCCTCCGTTTCCTACAATTTGGGGAGAAAAAAAAACACTCTTAAATTAAAAAACATGATACATTCTAGAATTTCCTTCCAACGAACAACTTTGCAATTTTCTTATAAACTCACACTATCACGACACAATGTTCTCTTCTCTCTCTCTCTTTCTCTCTCTCTCTTCTCTGGTTCACCATCGCAGAACAGATTAAAGAGGAGCGTCTGAGCGTCTGTAGCGGCCAATCCCCAGCTTCTACACTTTCATGGGGAGGAAGAACACCTGACAATCCTTGACGCAACACCCTCCTGAGACCTGACCCTTGTACAAGCCACGCACGGGTCACACGCAGGTCATTTAAGGTTACAAAGGTCACTGTTGCGATGTAGGTGGTAAGGATTAAGGTTATTCTGAAAGTTTAGCTATTTTTTCCTTCTTCTCTTTTCCCAGTGTTGAAGGTAAAATAATGTAGAGGTCAGTTGAATTTGACTTTCGAAAAAATGTTTAAATATTAACTTTTTTTGGAGAAACGGATAGACGGATAGATAACCACACACTCACACTCTCACACACCACACACACACACACACACACACACACACACACACACACACGCTGGTATGAAGTAGTAGACAGCAGGTTCAATACTTGGCCATTACTGTCAATCAACAGAACGGAAACTGCCGCCGCTGCCTCTGTTTGGTTACTGTGTGTCCGAGGGAGGGAGGCTTTGCGAAAATACACGACAGGCTTGAATTGGGGTGTGTGGGAGGGAGTGGGAGGCAAGGAGGGGAGGCAAGGAGGGAGGAGGAGGAGGCTGGGGGAGGGGAGAAACTACACCAACCACGAAAATATTGCTACTGCTGTTATGTCCTCTTCCTCCTCCTCCTCCTCCTCCTGTTCTTCCTCCTCCTCCTGCTCCTTCTCTTCATTCTCTTGCTACACTACTACTACTACTACTACTACTACTACTACTACTACTACTACTACTATACTACTACTACTACTACTACTACTACTACTACTACTACTACTACTGTTCATTTATTTTTTATGTTTCTGCTGTTTAAGAGAGAAAAAAAAAAAGGTTAGAGAGAGAGAAAGAGAGTCATTGCTCATTATGTCCACTAGTCAGGTAATTAGGACCCACCACTAAACGCTCACCCAAACAACAACCAAACAATTACAATAAATAAAATAAAAAAATGTTTCACCACCACATTATCTCCGATGCACAAAACATGAATAAGCCAAGGAGAAAGAGGAAGAAAAAGAAGAGGAAGAGGAAGAAAGAAAAAAAAAGGAATAGCTAGAGTCTTATACATTAATTAAAGAAGGAGACATGGCAACGAGGAAAGATAATAAATATATACTCTAGGTCAAATTTGATACTATGACCTTCCGACCTCACACTCTCTTTGTCTTTGCATCACTAGCTAGAGGTCATGATGTTTCCTCTCTCCTTTATGAAGTGACCTCGCTCATCCTCGTCTATAAATACAACACCTGCGTCACATTAACCTCTCTTCAGGGGTGTGAGTAAAGGAGAGAGAGAGAGAGAGAGAGAGAGAGAGAGAGAGAGAGAGAGAGAGAGAGAGAGAGAGAGAGAGAGAGAGAGAGAGAGAGAGAGAGAGAGAGATAATAACAAATAGATATATAACATTATCTGTAATATGAGACGTATGTGTGTGTGTGTCTGTGTGTGTGTGTGTTCGTCCTCCCCTCTCATCACCTCCTCTTCCTCCTCTTCTTCTTCCTCTTCCTTATTTGCTTTCCCATCCACCTTCACTTCCCCTTCGCTGTTATCTATTTATTCGTGTCTATCTTTATTTCATTATCACACCACTCACTTATTATTATTTCCCTTATTCATATCAAGTCTCCTTCGAAAATTAGTATTGAGAAGGACCTTTAACCCTTTTTTTTTACTACTACTGTTTCCATGGCAACCCTAACCTCTATTCCCCTCTCCTCTATAAAAAATTTGGGGGAAAAAAATCACACTGTTCACATAGATAGATAAAAAGGTTGAAGCGACAAAAGTTTCACGATTTCTAGCGAATTATTTCACTCCCCAAATCGTGCATTATAAATCAGGGGCCCAGGGCAGTGTACACACCAAACTATGTCAATATGGTTGGGACAATATTTTTACATTAGTGGACGATTTAGATTCCTTTCCTCTGTGTTCAGCGTAGGGAGGGGAAAAAAAAATGGGGTGAAAAAATGTGTGTAAAAAAAAGAATTGAAAATGTAAATACAGAAAAAATGAAAAGTTGGATGAGGGAAATGGATGAAGTATGTTTGTTTTTTTGTGTAATACATAATACATATCGAGTATACACGGGTTACTTTATGTATTTATTAATTTATAAGGAAATTAGAGAGCGAGAGAGAGAGAGAAAAAAAAAAGAGTGTATTCCCATGTAATAATCATGTAAATAAAAATAATTAAAATTCTTCATTAGATACTTCTTAAAACACACACCCACACACACACACACACACACACACACACACACACTCCCCTCTTTTACACGTGTTAGCTTTTCACGCTCAATTTCCCCTCACAATGGGTTCTGTGTGTCCCTCAAGAGTCCTGCAACACAACAAGAACAACTCATCAACTCTGTCAACACTCCCTCAGGCGGCAAGAAGGACCCTAAGACTGCTCAACACACTAAACTTCCGCGGAATTAGATGACGGGTGGGTTGGCGGGAACATTTTGGCGGGAATGTCTTGGCGGGAAGATTTTGGCGGGAATGTTTTGGCGGGAAGATTTTGGCGGGAATGTTTTGGCGGGAAGATTTTGGCGGGAATGTTTCGGCGGGAAGATTTTGGCGGGAAGATTTTGGCGGGAATGTTTTGGCGGGAATGTTTTGGCGGGAAGATTTTGGCGGGAATGTTTTGGCGGGAATGTTTCGGCGGGAAGATTTTGGCGGGAAGATGATCTGAGACAGTTTGGGAGGAACTAATGTCTTTTTATAATGTATTTTTCTCGCTCTTAAGTTTTTATTAATGTTGGTTCTTTGATTTCATTGTATTTATCTATCTGCTTTTATTTCTTTTATTTTGTTTTACTATTTACTTTTCGTCTATTTGTTTTTCATGCCTAAGGAACCTCGACTCACACATTAACTCTCTCTCTCTCTCTCTCTCCTCTCTCTCTCTCTCTCTCTCTCACATACTTTTTATTTACACTGACACCCACGCATTCGAACGCTCAATTGGACAACAGAATCAACTACATACTCGTTTTCTGTTGCCTCCACCCGACTTTGAGCCTCAGGGAAACTAAATAATAATATAAACTCTTTGATTTGCCTACTCACAGCTCTCAAAGGGATACGAGGAGAACATTATCATATTTATTAATACTTTTCTCTCCCTTCTCGTATAGGAAAAGAATATAATAATGTTTTCCACTACAGATAAATACTGACGCCCGGCTGGCTGTGTGACGTTTGAGGGGATGGAGGGGAGAGGGTAGTGTTACGTTGTGGCTTTACGTTGTGTACTGATAATTCTGGGACAACCTGTCAGTCTGCGAACCCTGGACATGTGTTGATATTCTGGTGACACTCCGCCTTCACCTACAGGGCTGGTGGTGGTGGTGCTGGTGGTGGTGGTGATGGTGGGTGTGTGTAGGGTGGTGCGTTATCTAGGGTATTAATTTTTAGGGTAATTACGGGTTATTATTTAAGGGATGTGTTGGTATTTAAGGACATTTATGGCTGATTTTGGAGTATCTGTTGAAATTACTGTATGAAGGCCATTGATAAGTAAAAAAAAGTTCATATGAAACTCTTACTTGTGGTAAAAGCGAATTGATAAACTTAAATAGTAAAAATATTGAGTTAACAACCATTAGAAACACACACAAAGTAAATAAACACCAATTACCACAACAAAACACCATAAAAAACATCACTATAACCTTAACCTAACTACCAAACAAACAAACACACACACGCACTCATATTTCTCTTTCACTCCGATTGTATAAAAGTGGAAATGAAAGCAGAGGAAGAGGAAGAGTAGCGAGCCTCACGAGCGCCATCTATCAGCCGTGAAGACAAACTCAAATCGGCATTGCCACTACATCGGACTCTCTCGCCTCGTCATGAATCACTGGGAAAGCAAAAGGAAGAAAAGAGAAGAGAGAGAGCGAGAGAGACTTTCAGAGGGTAACGACACCACTCTCGCAGTCGTAGATTCAAGCTTTTGTTTTTCTCTCCAGCGACTATAGTTATGAAGCAATCGAAACAAAGTGGTCGAGATGAGTGTTTTGCTTCGGTAGATTGTAGTAGTGGTGGTAGTGGTGGTGGTGGTGGTGGTGGTGGTGTTTATCTGATTGCATTAATGTTTGTTAGTATTGCTAATTGTGGTAGGGGTTATTGATTGTAATATAGATATGTGGAGGTGATAATGGCTGTAGTAGTAGAGGTTATAGTAGTAGTAGTAGTAATAAAAGTAGAAGTACCACCATCACTACCACCACAACAACCACCCAACAACCATAATCTAACCCATAATAAGTTACCCGTACCAAAAGTCAACCAAACAATCATCATCATCATCAGGACAATAACACTAAACACAAACAAACACACGGACACATTTCTTGACACCTTAGAAATGGGCTGTGGTTTAGATGCGATTTTGTTAAGAGATCAGAATTACCCTCCGGCAGCGCGCGTCGCCTCTGTGGCTGGCGGGATAAAGAGGTCGTTAAGAAAAGCAATTATCATTAACTGTAATCATCTCCAGGTTTATTACTGCCATAACTTGTGAGGCATTGTCACCTGACGGATTGGGTAATTACTCTCCACCTGTGTGTGTGTGTGTGTGTGTGTGTGTGTGTGTGTGTGTGTGTGTGTGTGTGTGTGTGTGTGTGTGTGTGTGTGTGTGTGTGTGTGTCAAGTTGCACCCTCACTGTTTCTTCTACTCTTAAAAAAAACACCCCAAACACGCTTCCTACACTAATAAAACACAGTACAGATTTAATACTTAAGTTTACCCTCAATTAAAACATCAACGCACGGAGTCTGAAGAGAGATTCGAGGCAACAAGTTCATTCCCGACGCTTAGTAGGTGAAGGAAGGATGGAAAGTGCTAGTCTCTCTCTGTCTCTCTCTCTCTCTCTCTCTCTCTCTCTCTCTCTCTCTCTCTCTCTCTCTCTCTCTCTCTCTCTCTCTCTCTCTCTCTCTCTCTCTCTCTTTCAATACATACAAATGCGTATAATCCATTTAAGAAGAGAGGGAGGACTGCTACCAAAACGAATTGCATCTATAAACTTTGGATAATAGTTCTCTCCCCGCACACGAACACCATTCTCTTGTAATTAAAGAAAACGAGAAACGGTGTCATCATAGAAACTGGGAAGCGAGGGAACTCCATGCTCTATACTGTATACCTAAACCCCCCTCTCTCTCTCTCTATTCTCTCTCTCTCTACTCTCTCTCTCTCTCTCTCTCTCTCTCTCTCTCTCTCTCGCTCTATCTCTCTCTCTCTCTCTCTCTCTCTCTCTCTCTCTCTCTCTCTCTCTCTCTCTCTCTCTCTCTCTCTCTCTCTCTCTCTCTCTCTCTCTCTCTCTCTCTCTCTCTCTCTCCTTTAAACTAGATCGAAGCAATCATAAGTCTGTCGGTTTCCCTGTCGGTCGCTCTTTCTGTTCACGTCCGCTTCTGGTCTTCACACACACGCACACGCACACGCACACGCACACGCACACACACACACACACACACACAAAAACAAATGCAATTATCACAGAGCAGAAATAATAACCCTAAATCAATTACTACTACTACTACTACTACTACTACTACTACTACTACTACTAACTACAACTACTACTACTTACCACAGCACGTCAGGCAGACCAGCACCAGTTGAATAGAAGCTACAACACCACACACCTTCAATACCACCACACACCTGTTTCCCTCTAAAACACACACCTGCCACTTTTCAAGGTCACAGGTGGGTATTAGTTCATTAATACGTCCACAATACACCTGCCGGCCTTTGATACACACTTGTCTGTAGCAAACGGATGCCCATAAGCGGAGGCAGTGTGTGAATGGAGAGAGGTCAGACGAGCAACTGTTTATGGTGAAGCCTGGAGCATTAAGTTCGAAGCTTCATGACGGTTCGAGTGTGTGGGAGCCATGGATTCAAACGCTCGCTGCTTCACACACACACACACACAGACACAGACACAGACACACGTACAGACACACGAAAACGCTAGTATATCTAACGTAGCACACACCATTAACTTGATGAATAGCCAATCGTGCTTTCAATCAGCTGCAGGTAAGTTAGTGTTATTAGCTTCACGCTGGATTAGGTTATCCAAATAATTTCGCACCTCAAAGAAAGAGGCTTCACTTTGTTACCTTTTACAAGCGTTAGTTAGTTAGGTTGAGTTACCGGTAAGTTAGGATGATTAAAAGTGATTAAGTAATGATTTTGCAGGTGTTATCAAGGTAAACTGTGGTACATTTGTTAAGTGTAAATTATGTGACACTGTGTGAAAGTCAAACCAATTCACTTTAAGCTGAGTGATGGCAAGCTTGGTTTAAATTACTTCGGGTATATATAGTTAAATAGCTATGTTTTTACGGTCTTCTTACGGTCATGTGATGTGTATGTGTGTGTGTGTTTGTAAGTGTCATCGGTATAATGTGCAGTGTGACCAATCTAGTGAGAAAATCCATCGATTGTTTAACACATATGGGAATAAAAAAGCGTAATGACCATAATCCTCTTCTGGCCAATAGGGAACGATCATTAGCCACACCTGTGCACCAATCACATCAACGAGGCGGTGTTTGCGATAATCTAATTGGCTGAGCAGGTGAGCACAATGCAGGTACTCAATTATCAACCATTTATTGAACACAGGTGAGCTTCCCATCGTGGATTCCATATTGTAAATTATTTCATTATATCCTCCACATACACGCACAGTAAAAAAAAAAAAAAAAATATGTATATATAGAATTCCACTTTCCCGAATGGATTTAAATTCGTAGATAAATTCGAGTTAATCTGTACAACGCATAAACCAACAGGTATTTGCACCGTATTTGCAAGTGTCATGGAAAACCTTTTGGCCTTTTCATTTAAGGTAAAGTTGAGTTTGTCACATGTTTTCCGATCAGTACTTTGTCTAAACTTGAATACCCACCCACCTTACCCATCCACCTAACTACCTAACTACCCACTTCCCCACTTAGCTAGTCAACCCCTATCATCCCTACCCGCCTATTCTCACTCCCTATTCTATTCCCTTTGTTTCACTCTTTACTGCGTTACCATGAGGGACTGAAAGGATGAGAAGGAAAGGTGGAAGGAATGGTGTGTGCGTGTGCGTGTGTGTGTGTGTGCAATCTGTAATAGACACAACAGCAATATTGTTGTGAAACTTATAAACATATATACATACATACTCTTATATTCCAATTCTACTCCTTCTGGGTATTCAAAACAGTACCAGATGTGTATGATATTATTTTTTATGTATTAAATATAGTTTCAGATTTTTTTAAGTCTATCCTTTCATACAAAATAAATAAAAACATAAACTTAACTTTATATTCCATGTAGTTGGCATGCAAGCTAACATATCTATTTTTTGTTACAATTTTTTTTTTTACTATAGTCTGTGCAATTAATCCTGTATATGTTAGGTTAAACTAAAATAAAATAGAATAAAATCAAAATAAAAAACTGAAAGAAAACGGGTGTTGGCCAATCCTACAGCTACTTCATCTTGCCACGGAAATAAACGGAGGGAAACAGTACTCCGTTTGGCTTCTCGTTTAACCATTCTGTCTCTTCTTATGACTTTCCCGATATTTATACTATTCCTCCTTTTCATCCTCCCTCTCCCTCTCCCTCTCCCTCTCCCTCTCCCTCTCTCTCTCCCTCTCCCCTCCGACGTCCAATATTCTATGTCTATTTTATCGTGTTGTGTGTTTTGTTTTCTCTCTTACTTCCTCTTCCTTTCTCTCTCTCTATTCCTTGTTTTTATTCAGTTAATCTTTAGTCTCCTATCTTCATCATAATTCAGGTTATTTTTCCTCCTCCTCTTCCTCTTCTTCTTCTTCTAAATGCCTCATCCCCTCCTTTCTTATCTCCTTTTCTTTATGTCTTTATTTCCTCTTTCCTAATGCTTCTCTTGTCACGAATATCACCTCTTCCACCTTTTCCTTTATTCTCCTACTCCTCTCTTCCTCTTCTCTCCTCCTCCTCCTCCTCCTCCTCCTCCTCCTCCTCCTCCTTTCTATATAGATAATCACAGAAGCCTTGAGATAGGAAGGCCTCTAGTCGATGCTTTTCATTGTCAGTTGAAGAGTCTCCTTTAGAAAATCCATTAAAAAAATAAAAGGGATGGACTTATTTTTTTGGTGTATTAAAGGTCAGTGAAGGAGAGTTTCAAAGGCACCACTATTAGGGAAGAGGAAAAAAGGGAGTATCAGTCTATACTCTCTCTCTCTCTCTCTCTCTCTCTCTCTCTCTCTCTCTCTCTCTCTCTCTCTCTCTCTCTCTCTCTCTCTCTCTCTCTCTCTCTCTCTCTCTCTCTCTCTCTCTCTCTCTTTGTGGCTTTTTTTTTTTTTATTTAATCATCAATGGAGATCCAGGATAAGATATTATATACTTTTTTTATATAATTTTTTTTCATCTTCCTTATTCAGATAATTCATAAGACGTATTGTATGCTACTTTTTTTTTTTTTACCCTTTCTTTCGTCTTTCACTTCTTCCTCCTCCTCCACCCTCCTTCCTTTTCTCCTCGACTCTCTCCCTCTCTCTCTCTCTATCCCCTTCCTTCTCCCTTCCCTTCTTTCCACGATTTCCAAGGCAGGCAATAATATAAGAGAAGAAAGGATAAACTATTGTATTCTTATCGTCGTCATCTTCGTATTTCATCATCGTAAAGCTTAACTCTGTGTATAGGTTTAGCTTTCCGTTTTCTTTACCGCCGTTTTTTATGGTCTCTTTACAGGGGAAACATCGCGAGACTCACTGTTACCCTTCCTACGTGTTACCGGGAACTTGGTGACGATGGAAAGAAGGACAATAAGGAAAAGAAGAAAGGAATTGCTGTATTGAAGAAAAGAAATAGAAGAGAGAAGAACAATAAATAGGAGCTTAATCGGGAGAGGGAGGAGAGAGAGAGAAATAAAAAGAGAGAGAGAGGGAGACTGTTGTTCACTCCAAAGATAGAAACTCGATGCTGGTTCATGATACACCAATTACTCTTAAGCCTGAAACATTTTTTTTGAAACAGGGAGGTCAACGCGAGAGAGAGAGAGAGAGAGAGAGAGAGAGAGAGAGAGAGAGAGAGAGAGAGAGAGAGAGAGAGAGAGAGAGAGAGAGAGAGAGAGAGAGAGAGAGAGAGAGAGAGAGATAATAAAAAAAGAAAAATAAGAGAGAAGGCACCTTGAAAAAATATATATATAAAAAAGAAAGTGTACAGCTAATTCTAAACACTTGAAAAAAGAGAGAGAGAAAAGTTATATAAAAATAAAACTTTAATCACCAAAAAATACCATATCTACCCTACAAAAAATACAATAAATAAATAAATAAATAAATAAATAAATAAATGAAAAAAATAAACCAGCCATACATACATAAATAAATAAATAAATAAATGAAACACTGCAATCGTCCTACACACTCTAAAACACTAACAAGGTCATATCTACATTGAACAAAAATACAAAATAAACAAATAAATAAATAAATAAATGAACAAATAAATAAATAAGATAAAATATAATAGATTACACCAACACTTACATGCATTTCCATTACTAAAAAGCGAAGGATAACAATGATAAAAAAAAACACATAGCTGATAAAGTGATAAACGAGATATAAGCAAGAATAGAAAACGGATTTACAATGAAAATAATGGAAGGAAATTAAGTTGACTGATTGACTAACTTATTTATTTTTTATTTAGGCTTTGCAATAACTAAAATTTAATCCAAAACGGAAGATGAAAATGTCGCCGGAATAATAATGAGTTAGATAAATATAAACAGTGAAACAAAATATATAAGAGACAAGTGAGGATATAATGCATGAATAAATATGAAACAATGAAAGGTTTTGATAAGGGAGTTAGATAATAAGGAGTTAAAAAATTGAGAACTATATAGAAAATTAAATACATTAAAGCTCTTACATTCTTATCATTTAATGTTCATTTAAATATATATTCTATTTTACATTTTGGTTTAGAAAAAAATACGACAATAAAATAAATAATAAATAAATAATAAATATATGATAAGAAAGAAAATATGAACTACAATAAATGAACGAATAGATAAACACAGAAATAAATCTACACTAACAATAATAATAATAATAATAATAATAATAATAATAATAGACACACACACGGAACGAAGCCTCGCCTACCTGCTTCATGGGCGTGGAGTGAAGCTTCAAACTTTGCTTCAACTACTAATAAAAATCTCTTGAAGGGAAAAGTTAACTCAAGGTCAAAGAAAAACAAAAAGAAAAGCTGGAAATCATGTACCAGGAGAAGAAACACTGAAAAGAAAGAGAAAGAGAGAGAGAGAGAGAGAGAGAGAGAGAGAGAGAGAGAGAGAGAGAGAGAGAGATATGAAAATGTGTATAAAAAGAAAGTAAATCCAAGAAAAGGAATTGCCCAGGAGGAGGAGGAGGAGGAGGAGGAGGAGGAGGAGGAGGAGGAGGAGGAGGAGGAGGAGGAGGAGGAGGAGGAGGAGGAGGCATTGCTAGGTGTAAACTATTTAAAACTCCCTGAAGGCTCCAACTTCTGGCAGGAAGAAAGTGAAGAGGTTATTTTTCTTTTTTTCCCTTCCTTTTTTGATTATTTTTTTCCCTCGTTGTCATCTTTGCGGGGGAGAAATGCA
>JAPQNM010000008.1:14096696-14104196 GCA_029783475.1 Metacarcinus magister | reverse complement strand
GGTAGGTAGGTAGGTAGAGGTAGTCTCGCACCTGTCCAAGTCACGTATAGATTACCCACAATTCCTTACACAATCCTAATACAAAGATAACATTTACTAAACCATTACAAAGCGAATAGAAAGTATCGTTGTGTGATTCATTTTAATCATACCCCAAAAATATATATATCAACAAAATAAATAGAAAATATTGTTGGGTGATATATTTCAGTGATCCTCTAAAAATATGGGATCAAAGATGTCATTAGTGGCCCCCCAAAAAACAATCAGAAAAATAGAAAATGGTAATAAATTGGTTGTATGTTACGGAAAGTCACTCTTCCTGAAGCTACGCGTGATGTGTTGCCTCACTGTCCTAACATATTACAGTGTAGCTCGTTGATGTCCATTCCCAGCGGCGCCTAAAATCAGTCTGTGTTCCCTGTGGTAGTAGGAGGTTAAGTTTAAATATGTTTTAGTATGTTTTAAGTAAGTATAGAGTAAGTTTAAGTATGTTTAAGTAAGTCTAAGTATTACTGATTTCGAGGAATGAAATGAATACCAAGGAAGAATAAAAATAAAATGAAAGAAATGACAAAAATGAAAGATACGCTTAATGAAGGAATGAAAAAAAATCTAATTAATGAAAACATACAGTAAAAAAAAATCTACGTTGGCCCAATGATGAAGAAAAAGGGTAAAAAAAAGTAATGAAATGAAGCAGAAAAGGCAAATAAGCAGTAAGATTCCCCTCTCTCTTCCCCACCACCACCACCACCACCACCACCACCACCACCACCACCACCACCACCACCACCGTGACATTGCTACACTCTGGAACCCAAATTTTACTCGTGTCCCCCAACCTCCCCACCACCACCACCACCACCACCACCACACATCTCTCCCCCCCCACCACCAAGACCCAACATACCGACGTTTCCCCTCCAAATGCATGTTTCCATTCCCCTCTTCCCCTCTTATCTCCCCTCTCCCTACTCCCCCCTTCTCCCCTCCCCCCCCCAACCTCCCTTTCAACCTAGTATGGGGAAAGTACAATTTTTTTTTACAGCTGAATGACACTGAAGGAAGGAAGGAAGGAAGGGAGGAAGGAAGGAAGGAAGGAAGGAAGGAAGGAAGGAAGGAAGGAAGGAAGGAAGGAAGGAAGGAAACAATAAGACAAAATATCTTTCCATTCCTACATGACTTCAATTTTTCTTTTTTTTGTCCTTTTTCTCTGGCTGACTTTTCTTTTCTTTCTCTTTTTTATTGTATTGTCTCTCTCTCTCTCTCTCTCTCTCTCTCTCTCTCTCTCTCTCTCTCTCTCTCTCTCTCTCTCTCTCTCTCTCTCTCTCTCACGGCGGGAAAGATATTCACCAACACCCTTCAATAACTCGGCAAGGACATGCGACCTGGCAAGGAATATATGGGCGGCCTGGCAAGCTTTAAGGCAAGGGAAGCGACGGGCGGCAGTGTAGGCAAAGGGTAAAGGGTAAAGGGCGGTGTACTAAAGGGTAGGGTAGTAATCCGTCACTTATTTCTTGACCGTAACCTCATTCCCCTCCCACCCCTTTTTTTTTTTCTGTAATCTCGTTTTCATGTCATGTTGTGTATTTTTTCTCATATATGTACACCTTTTTTTTCTAGCTTTATCTCTCTCTCTCTCTCTTTTTGCAGTTGCCTCACTTTTTTTTCTCTTCGTTTTTTTTTGGTTTTGTTTACTAGTTTGTATGCAAGACAGGGATTTCTCGTTCTTCATTTTTTTTATATATTTATTTTTTTTTATTTTACATATGTTCCTCCTAACTCTGGTTTGCGTATATTGGTCAGAATTTCGATAAAAAATAGAGATAGTCAGTTATTTTCCACGCGAGACGCAGGGACACACGAGAAGGCAAAGGAAACGGAAATGAGCACAGCGGCAGGGCGGAGTTTTGAGTTGGTGTCTAATTTTTTGTACTGTTTGTCCCTATGCTCTCTCTATCTCTCTCTCTCTTTCTCTCTCTCTCTCTCTCTCTCTCTTTCTACACATTCTCAGCTCCCTAAAAGAAGTCTTCACACTCTCCACAAACTTTACTCCTGCCCACACACACACACACACACACACACACACACACACACACACACACATTTACTTTCCCACCTTCAAACTTTCCATTCCTAGCCACAAACTTTCCTCATCTACCGTTGTACTACCTTCTACCTTCCCTTTATCCGCACCTACCCTCGATTTTCCTCCTTTCCCTACGAGGACGAAGGAGGGAAACTGTGCTAATCGCTCTTTAATTGCTGCAACTAACCCTCTTCCTCCTCCTCCTCCTCCTCCTTCTCCTTTATTTTTTGATGTTCCAGCCCCTGTCGAGACTCTCCACGTCTCGCTTCCTCCCGATCTCGTCCTCGTCCTCGTGACACAGATGGTTATAAACGTATTTTTACAAGATTCACTGAGTCCTCCCCTTTTTTTTCTCCCGGGAAATGAGAAACCTCCCCTTTATTGGGTACATCGAGAGAGAGAGAGAGAGAGAGAGAGAGAGAGAGAGAGAGAGAGAGAGAGAGAGAGAGAGAGAGAGAGAGAGAGAGAGAGAGAGAGAGATAAAAGAAAGAGAGAGAGAGTAGTTCCGTGTTCTCAATGACGCCACGATCGTAATAGGACATCATTTCCCTCCTCCAGAGACCCGTTAAGGTGCCTCTACCCTGCAATCCGTTTTCTAAGCCCTTCTATGAGCGCTGCTTTCTCTTGTGTCCCTACGAAACTCACACACTCTCTCTCTCTCTCTCTCTCTCTCTCTCTCTCTCTCTCTCTCTCTCTCTCTCTCTCTCTCTCTCTCTGTTCTTTTTCCTCCCTTGGCCATGTCAGAAGCTTGAAAGGGTCCTGGTCGGCGGCGTGGCATCCCTCGAGGCGAGAGTGACGCCCAGGCATGTGACTTCGGGTTCTAGGGACCGTTTCTTGGCCGCCACGTACCTCTCCCTGGGCACGTTACTCCTCTTTCATTCCCTTCCTCCCTTTCTTCCTTCTGAGGAGTGACAGACACCCCCTGGACGCCGAGGGAGGAAGAAGGAGGTGTAGGGGGGGAGTGGGCGAGAGACGGGCCGCGGCGATGCGAGGTGCTCAGTGTGCCGCCAAACGTTGTGAGAGACGCCGGCCCGCCGCCCGCCACCCTGCCCTGTCCAGCGTCGGGGGGCGAAGCGAAGGAGTGACTTAACTCCGTCGTGCGATCGCCTAAGCGGCCCTGGAGCGCGTCACCAAACCGGCCGGCGGGTATAGCGGCCCTGAACGTGGCTGTCAAGTTACCATTTTGATGAGATTTACACAGTTGTAGTGATGATGATTATGATGATGATGATAAGTTAGACGAGCCAGACGCAGTTACATAGAGAGAGATATATTGTTTGGAAAATGAGAGCGAGAGATAAATAAGCGTGCGATGTGTCCTGAAAAAACCCAACACAACACAACACGCCAGGTAAATGTTCCGCTGTGATTGTTGGATGGGAAAGTTGTCCCCCCGTGGTGCCGCGAGCCGGGAACTTTTAGCACAACGATGAAGGAAAAGAGGTCAAGGAAAAGTACCGTGACCAGATACTCGTCCAGGTGAAGGAAAGTTTACTGTTTCCCTCAAGACTGTGTGTGGCAGCGGCGCCTCCTGACAACACACGTATAAACTAAGGTTAAGCGTTAACCATTCTTTACGAACATTTGGGTTCACGACACCGACACCACCACCACCACCACCACCACCACCACCACCACCACCACCCTCAGTGCTGCTGCTGCTGCTTATTAGGAAGTCAAGAGGAAAGAGGAGAGAGCTGTCAAGAGGAGTGCAGTGTGCCAAGAGTACTTCAGCTACGGTAGGAGATTATCTCACTGCCTCATTCTCTCATTCTCTCTCATTCTCACTCTCTCTCTCTCTCTCTCTCTCTCTCTCTCTCTCTCTCTCTCTCTCTCTCTCTCTCTCTCTCTCTCTTTCTCTCTCTCTCCCTTCCGGGTTTGCTCCCATTTTCTGGTCAAATGTCCGATTTTTGTCAGACTTTAATCCTTTTTCTCCTCCTGTCTTCCTGGACGAGTTTTTCCATTTTTCAATCTTTACCTGCCTCTACCCTTACGTCAATTCCGGCCAATCTCTTGCGATATATATATATATATATATATATATATATATATATATATATATATATATATATATATATATATATATGTCTGACTTTGTTTCTCTTTCATCTCTCTTTTTCTTTCATACTTTTTTTCACTTGTTCGTTTTCATAGGAATGTTCATTCAAAGAGTCTTCTTATTTTCTTTTTTTCTATCTGTCTGTGTTTTATCTTCACTGTCTTACATCTCTCTGTTCGTCTCTCTCTCTCTCTCTCTCTCTCTCTCTCTCTCTCTCTCTCTCTCTCTCTCTCTCTCTCTCTCTCTCTCTCCCCCTTTCTCTCCCTTTCTCCATTGAGGGTAGGGCAAAAAATAGGGTGTGTGTTTGTCCTCGTCAATTAATTAGGCACAGTAAATATGTCGTTTTGTGACGGCCGCTCGAACAAAAATCCTGCTATTGCCTGGGAAAAGGAAGGGAGGAGGAAGGGATGGAAAAGAGGAGGAGGAGGAGGAGGAGGAGGAGGAGGAGGAGGAGGAGGAGGAGGAGGAGGAGGAGGAAGGGGACATCACCTCCGTCTCCATCATCTCTTTCCATATGCAAAGGGAGGAAAAAATGCCATATGTTATTGCTTTTTCTTGTGTGTGTGTGTGTGTGTGTGTGTGTGTGTGTGTGTGTGTGTGTGTGTGTGTGTGTGTGTGTGTGTGTGTGTGTGTGTCTTCCATTAGTGGACACACGTATTGCTGTCCACGCTGTGTCACATTTCATGGAAATGTATACAGGAAAAGTATATATAAGATATTCTGTGGCGTGCGTATATACAGACACACACACACACACACACACACACACACACACACACACACACACACACACACACACACACACACACACACACACACACAGGAAAATAACAAAATAAGAGTTGATTTCGAAGACCACACTTTCCTTTTGTCTTGTGTCAACTGGAAAGAAAAGTTCAAAGGAAAACTTTTCACTTAGATAACCTTTCCACTGTTTAAGAAAGCAACTTATACTCGTCTTGTGGTTAAAAAAATAAAATAATAAAACTAAACTAATACATTCAAATACATTCTTAAAATCACACATAAATACATGTTATATTTTGCTTCCATTAATTTTCGTCTCCCTTAAGTTGTTTCAATGTATAATGAATAAGGTTTGAAGGCGAGTGAGTGAATAAGAAATGATGACTCTTCACGACACGGGATATACAATCATACCAGATTATACACAAAAACCTCGACGAATTTGATTTACTAAACATAGAAAATATTCATTCACCTGCTCTGCATTCATTAACCTGTAATTCAAGTTACAATTACGATAACAAGGAAACCCACAATAGAGAGAGAGAGAGAGAGAGAGAGAGAGAGAGAGAGAGAGAGAGAGAGAGAGAGAGAGAGAGAGAGAGAGAGAGAGAGAGAGAGAGAGAGAGAGAATAGAAACACACTCATAGAAGGAAATAGAAAAGAAAATACAAAATCAAACTGTCACGATAAAGAAATAAAAAGAATGAAGTGAAAAAAATAAAATTAACGAAGTGAAGGTAAACTGTAGGTAAAAATAAACAAAATGAGAAGCAGTAAAGTAGGATTAGTGAAGAAAAAATGGCTGAAAGAAGGAATAAAAAGAAAGAGGAAGAGGAGGAAGACGAGAGATAAAAAAAAAAATGAAGAAGAGGAACTGAAAGAAGTAAAAGGGAGGTAGAAGATGGAGGAGAAATGATAAAATAAAGTAAAGAAAGGTGATAAAGAAAGGAGATGGAGGAGTGAGGGAGATGAAGTGGCTGTCAGTATGGAACACCTTCAGTAGCGCAGCAGCAGAGGGTGTGTGTGTGTGTGTGTGTGTGTGTGTGTGTGTGTGTGTGTGTGGTGTGTGTGTGTGTGTGTGTGTGTGTGTGTGTGTGTATACTGCATCGAGAGAGAGAGAGAGAGAGAGAGAGAGAGAGAGAGAGAGAGAGAGAGAGAGAGAGAGAGAGAGAGAGAGAGAGAGTAGCGGCTTTCATATCACGTCGCTATGAACTTTACACATCTGTCGTACTACTGAGAGAGAATGAGTGAGTGCGAGAGAGAGAGAGAGAGAGAGAGAGAGAGAGAGAGAGAGAGAGAGAGAGAGAGAGAGAGAGAGAGAGAGAGAGAGAGAGAGAGAGAGAGAGAGAGAGAGAGAGATAGATATGAAAGCCACTAAATCACCCCCAGGACAACAAAAAAAAAAAGAAAAATAGAAAGAAGTATGACAATAATTTCCGAGGTTAAGAAAGAAAACAAGAAACATGTGACTGATCTTTACACAGCAAGTTGAAAAAAAAAGAAAAAAAAAGAAAAAAAGTGAGAGAAAAAGAAAGAAAGAAAACATGGATACCAGAAGAAAAAAGAAAAAAGAAAAAAGAAAAGTACATCCTCATCTGCATTTTGAACCTTCGCTAAACAGACTCAAAAATACAAATTAGACCAAAAATATGACTGACACTGAAGAAAAAAAAACAGTAATAAGAAAACGAAAAAAAAAATAGGTAATTACATTTGTCCCAAGTAACATTGTTTTGTTCTGAAGAGAGAGAGAGAGAGAGAGAGAGAGAGAGAGAGAGAGAGAGAGAGAGAGAGAGAGAGAGAGAGAGAGAGAGAGAGAGAGAGAGAGAGAGAGAGAGAAAGCAACCACAAACTCCATTTTCATGACCTTTTCAACGGAGACATTTTTAAACTCCCATAACGAGACTTCCTTTGCAACACCTCCTCTTCTTCTTTTTCCTCCTCCTCCTCCTCCTCCTCCTCCTCTTCCTCCTTCAGCGTAATGCTCCAAGTTCTTCAGTTTGCCTTAAATATTTAACAGCGTCTCCTGATCTTTAGCACCAAGAACTCATTATCAAGTCAAGGATGTGTGTAAATTCTACTTGGATGCTGCGTCTTGTGTTTGTTTGTCTGTGTGTGTGTTGTGTTGTGTTGTGTTGTGTTGTGTTGTGTTCTGTTTTGTGGTGTTTGGTGTGAGGGAATGTGTTGCTAAGTTATAGTTTTATTATAGCTAGTGAAGTTTATTAAATCTGCTAAACCATTGAAGTTGTATGCATCATTGAAAACAAAATAATAGACAAGATAAAACTAACACCACAGAAGAAGAAAAAAGAAAAAACCACCTTAACACAAACAGTCCTTTTAAAAACAACGACTGAAATTCTATCTACTTCCCTAATATTAGAGAGGCAGTGAAGTTGATCAGGGAGGGAAGGAAGGGAAGTTTCGTATCTCATTAAATAATAAAACATAACAACCACAAGTATACAACGGGTGTGTGTGTGTGTGTGTGTGTGTGTGTGTGTGTGTGTGTGTGTGTGTGTGTGTGTGTGTGTGTGTGTTTGTGTGTGTGTGTGTGTGCTCTTGGAATGCAGCCTCAGCCTCGTTCATCTAATACTGT